>JAVSBS010022865.1:20718-38291 GCA_033124195.1 Coracias cyanogaster | reverse complement strand
TGGCTTTCTTGGACACAAGGGCACATTGCTGGCTCATGGTCATCCTGCTGTCCACCAGGACTCCCAGGTCCCTTTCCCCTACGCTGCTCTCCAGCAAGTCAATCCCCAACTTACATTGGTGCATGCGGTTATTCTTGCCCAGATGCAAGACTCTACACTTGCCCTTGTTATATTTCATTAAATTTCTTCTCACCCAACTCTCCAGCCTGCCCAGGTCTCGCTGAATGGCAGCACAGCCTTCTGGTGTGTCAGCCACCCCTCCCAGTTTTGTGTCACCAGCAAACTTGCTGACAGTGCACTCTATTCCCCCATCCAAGTCATCGATGAATATACTGAACAGTACTGGTCCCAGTACCGACCCTTGAGAGACATCACTCGACACAGGCCTCCAACTGGACTCTGCCCCATTGACCACAACTCTCTGGGCTCTGTCCTTCAGCCAGTTCTCAGTCACCTCACTACCCAATCATTCAGACCACACTTCCTCAGTTCAGTTGCAAGGATGCTATGGGACACTGTTATTTTTTAAAGTACTTTTAAGTATCTCACTGCTTATTTTAAAAACAATGTATTCTAATAGAGATTACATCTGTGCCTGTACATCACAATGGAAAATACAATTTAACTATTTAAAATCTAATGTGCAATTCCATTTGACAATAATCAATACTAGAAAAATAAAATACCATAAAAGGGCAGCAAGAGGAGAGTTTTTCTCCAGCCTAGCAGGAAATTAAAGGCATGTCTCCCTCCTTGTACTGGACCACTTTTTCAAGGGCTTAAGAAGATAGGCATGATGAAAGTGGAAGAGGAAAGGGCAGCACTGCTTGCCTTAAATGTACACAGCAAATACACTCACTCATCTTATTGTAATGGAAAGTTTATAAGCCTTCCCCTATGCTTCATATAGCACTGTGAGCAACAGCCCACAGCATCAGAAATTAACTGCTCTTTGGGCCTTTCACTTTCAGAAAATGCAATCTAGCTAAGATTACGTTCTTGTCATCTTCTCATCACCTCAGGGTGTAAGTAATGAATTCGGACCTCCTCTACACTTACACCAAATATCCTCACTGCCAGACAATGTATGGGAGCATTGGGTACATCCACATTAGTGATTCAATGTGTAGAATGGATTCTTTTTGGTGCAAATCTGTCCTGTGTCTTTATTTGTTGTCTTGCAGAACACACTGAAGTGTGCTAGCAGACTAACTTCTACTATTCAAGGAATACACTATCTCATCATTAGCTTAAAAAGGACAAATTCTGCAATTAAATAGCTTTTTGCAGCTTATCATCATATTTTTGTAACAGAACCCACAAGGATGTACTAATATTTTTATCAATTAATATTCTGAGACTCTAAATTTTCCATTTCTCTTGCTTCTGAAAATGAAATAAAATTGAAAGATGTTAAATTACTTACACCCCCTCCAAAATAAAAATGCTTGCTTTGAAATCTAGTCACAAGCAGATTAACATCTTGTGATACAATCCCTTGTAGCAGGAGCAGCTGACAAGATGAGTAATGAACTGCATCCGATTATCTTTTCAGCTCTGTGGCAATCATTTTCAAACAGCTTCCTATTCCATAACCAGCAAGACTGGAAAAAGGTCACCATTCTGCCATATTTCCCCCACCTCCACTGTAAGTGTTTAGTAACACCGAGAACACATAAACATTTGGAAGTTAAGAGGTCTGGTACTTACCTGGGACAAAACTGTTTCAGGTAGATATTGCATATATTGAAATCCTACATAAAACATCCATACATTATTTAAAGTCTCTCAGAAGGAAGTTATTACACTTTAGCATATAGCAGAATGCTATTTCCTCTTTTCATACAGTATGTTCTTTCTTCAACAAAAGAACTGATGGTATCTAAAACTCGGGACAGGCAAGATTCAGGTTGACACATACGTATTTTCTCCATCATGGAATACAACTGAATTAAATTTATGAACATTAATTATAAGTAACTCTAGGACTATAATGACAAAACAGGATTTTCTCCTCAAAGCAACCTATTTAACTCAGCATTTTTGAGTCAATGGTACTGTCTGTTCACAGCTTTATTTTGATCTCACAGCAGAGAAAATCTGCACATAAATCATACTTTGCACCACTACAGAATGTTTGGGATGTTAAGATCAGCCACAGAACTGGTTATTTTTTTTCATTAAAATCT
This sequence comes from Coracias cyanogaster, assembly GCA_033124195.1. Lineage (NCBI taxonomy): Eukaryota > Metazoa > Chordata > Aves > Coraciiformes > Coraciidae > Coracias > Coracias cyanogaster. Next base: position 36,102 of record JAVSBS010022865.1, on the reverse strand, counting down.
GCTGTGAAAATGCTCCTATACCTAAACTACACTTACTGAAACTAATAATCTACCTACCCAAGCTGGGAATTAAAAAATACTGTTGCTGCTGTTCCTGTACCCAGTGACCACCTTATTCCCCAGAACTGATACAGCTGAGCAGGCACTCAAACAATTTAGTAGCCCCTGTGCAACTCCTCAGGCAGCACAGGACAGCTTAGATCTGTCTGCCTCTGGTCAATTCTTGATTTCAGCAATGAACTGAACAACTGCCCAGCAACATGAACTAGGGCAACCCTTGGCCATTCTGACCTGCTGGATGCCTGGCCAAAACCAGGGGAATAGAAAGATGCTTTTAAAAGACATATAGACTATAAGCACTTAGCTCCTTTTGAAAATGTTATTTCTACAGAATCCGCTTGTGTGTGAATAAAATAGAAAAAACACAACAGTCCAATTCCAGTCAACGATAATTCTACCCTTTTTCATAGTGTTTAAAAATTTGGTACTCAGTCACACATCCTATTCACATAGGAATAATTCACTCAGAGAAATTGCACACATCAATCAGACAAAGTACGTCTGGCAGGACAGACCACAAATGGCAATGAAATTTCTCCACAGTAGAGCTCACTTTATTGTGTACATGAACTGGACAAAGATCACTAGTGTAAGCCATAATTCAACAAAGTTTACCCTTATTAGAATAATAGATGCAGGCCGTCTGTTTGACTTCCATGGTATACCTTATTTATGTGAAATTAAGAATGTGCTTAAGTGCTTTGCTGAATCAGGGCCATAATCAACAATCAGCAAAAAATGTGTTCACCTTGTAGAACTATTTAGTTTCAACTTTTACTATAAAGTTTCTATTGTCAGTATGCTGCACAGACAGTAATAATTGTGCCACTTCCCTACAACAGAGGCTTTTTTAGATAAAACAATTAAGAATGTGTGATAATACTGCATAAAGACAGTGCCAGGAGATGTTTGGACAGTGCTACTTCATCCTGCTCTCTGTTTGAGCTCAAGAAAGCAAAGCTGAACACAGGCTTGTGCATTCTAGGTGAACACAGACTAGCAAACTGTATTTTAATCTAAGATTCTCTTAAGTAAATCTTTCCGTTGTGAACTAGTAAAATTGATTCTTTCCGCAATAATACAAGCAAAGTAAGTGTGAAAACTTAATATTCTAATGGTGAAAGTTTAACACTTTTCTAGTTTAGGACAGAAAAGGTTGACATTTAGTAGAGGCCAAATTCAAAGCAGCCAACCGGCCTTTTAGGCAGAGATTTTAAGCTGCAAGTCAGCAGAATCACAGAATGATTAAGGCTGAAAGGGACCTCTGGAGGTCATCTTGTCCAACCTCCCTGCTTAAGCACAGTCACCTACACTAGGTTGCCGAGGGCCATGGCCAGGTGGCTTCTGTGTATCTCCAAGGATGGAGACTCCACAAGGTCCCTGGGCAAGCTATGCCAGTGCTTGGTCACCCTCACAGTGCAGAAGTGTTTCCGGATGTTCAGAGGAAATCTCCTGTGTTTCAGTTTGTGCCCATTGCCCCTAGTGCTGTCACTGGGCACCACTGAGAAGAGCCTGGCTCCAGCTTCTTTGCACCCTCCCTTCAGGTATTTATATACATTGAAGAGATCCTCCTAAGCCTTCTCTTCTCCAGGCTGAATGGTCCCAGCTATCTCAGCTATTCCTCATAGGAGAGCTGTTCCAGTCCCTTCATCTTTGTGGACCTTTGCTGGGCTCTCTCCAGTGTGTCCACATCTTTCTTGTACTGGGGAGCCCAGAATTAGACCCAGCACTCCATGTGTGAACTCACTGGTGGTGAATAAAGGCAAGGATCACCTCTCAATCTACCGGCAATACTCTGCCTAATGCACCCCCGGACAGTATTCACCTTCTTCGCCGCAAGGGCACATTTCTGGCTTATGTTCAACTTGGTGGTCACCCGGGCCCCCACGTCATTTTCTGCAAAGCTGCTTTCCAGCTGGATGGCCACAAGCATGTACTAATGCCTGAGCATGTTCCTCACCAGGTGCAGGACTTTGCAATTCTCCTTGTTGAACTTCATGAGGCTCCTGTCAGCTCATTTCTCCAGTCTGTTGAGGTCCCTCTGGGCAGCAGTATGACTCTCTGGGCCATCAGCCACTCCTCCCACTTTTATGTCATCAGCAAACTTGCTGAGGGTACACTCTGCCCCATCATCCAGATCATTAATGAAGGTGTTAAACGGGACTGAACCCTGTACTGACCCCTGGGGTACACCACTAGTTACTGGCCCTCAACTTGCCTTTGCGCCATTGATCACCACCCTCTGGCCCTGGCCATTCAGCTGGGCCGTTCATGAGCAACTCCATGTTCAAAAAAAGCTGAGTTTCTCAACTTCAGAAAGAGGACTCTTATAGCACACAGTGCAACTGAGAGAGACTGCAAATGCAACCATCTTCTACTCAATGACTGGTGATAAAGAAAGGATTCAGATCAGCATTTTTTTTATTAGTATGGAAAAAAAAAAAGAGGGGAAAAAAGCATTTATACTTGCACATCAAAACATCTTTTTTCCAGTAGTCTTTATATCTTTAATGCATTGTATTACAGCATGTATGCAGACTTGTTAATAGTGTGAAGCTACATTATTACTCAGCTGTACAGATTTGAAATTTAGATTAATGTCGCCTGTTTGCAGGATTACAAGATTATCTTTGATGGAAAAAGCTACAAGCTGACAGAATCCATGTGCTAAACCCCTTCCCACTTACTCACATGAAAGTGACTTGATTTCACAGTTCAAAAAGTATAACCCATTTTCACTAAGGGCTACTAGTAAGGTAACAAACTACTAAACAAGAGTGGGCTGAGTACCAGTACCATGAGAGCAAAGATATTTGGAGATCTGTATTCACTGTTACACTACAGTAACATTAATGCTGCAGCCTGGAAAATAGATGTAGAGTCTCCTCAAACATAATAGAACAGCTTACCTCATTTTCAAAAAACATACCAAACTAGTAATTAACTTTGCTATTACTGAAATGAAATCTCTTGAGCTCTGTTCTTAATATAACTATTGAGTATCTGACATTAAATCTAAATTCAAGGAATGAGAATGAAAGTAGCCTCCTTATTCAGTATTAAACAAGAATGCAAGAAGATGCTGAAAAGACATATATTTATTTTTACAAAAGTCTCTATTTCCTCCACACTGTAAATTTAGAACTTAATGAGTATAATTTCCCATCTGTGAATTATCATATTTGTGTGTGTCTAAAATAGCTATTCTAACATTCAAATAATAAATCTGACCCACTGATTCTAAACTGGCTCCCACTTCATGACAATCACTTCCAACTTATTTTTCCCTGTAGAGATTTTGATACTTTGAGTAGAATCTGAAAAACATCTTTATTGTGAAGCCTCTTTGAAATGTAAAACAATATAGAGAATATTACTATGCAGCTAGTTGCTGCAGGCTCCTGAAATCAGGCTTTGCATACTAATACATACAATGTTTTCTCTCTGTAATCAAAGGCTCCGCCATAAAGAAATATGGGACTTGGGAATGTTGCTCTAAAAACAGAAGACATTTAAAGGACAGCCTAAATATTTTTTCCACCAATAAAGCAACAATGCAAATGATTTAACAATTTTGCATGGCAGAAATAAGGAAAACTATTTGCACTATTTCTATAGCAACATAATTGCCAAATGTTAGACTGTGAACAAAAAGCCATCATCCTCAGAAGTGCAATTAATCAGCAAAGAAACAGCCAAATTCCAAGTGTGTGTTTTCAATAAACCTTTTCTATCTTATCAAAGTAGTCAAGATTAAATTTCTTAAAAAAAACAGTGCATTTAAATTTCTAATGTTGTCCTACATTATACATTGCAGGTGAGCAGATGTCAATAAATGACACCATGATTTTTAAAATGACCTTGATTTTTTTGTTTTACTGCAGGGCATAGAATTTCATTACACTGACTTGATCGGTTTATACCCAAGGTGTAATAGTTTCTAGGCTTCCAGCAGTAGTGCAACATTTTAAAAAGGTCTCTTTATGCAGCTGACAAAAGAAACAAAACCCAGGTTGTTTGGGTGTTTTTTTAATATAACCCTCTTAACCAGAAAATAAAGTTAAGACTTTGTACTTTCCCTATTAGAATATTACAATTCTTAAGTGATTCCTCAGGAAAACTAATTTGTAAGGAATAAAAATACTTAGGTCTTAAATGGCGTCCTGTATCTTCAAAACTACTTAAAACGTTAATTAATCCTCCCATATTCCTGCAAGATATGCATCAACTCGAAGTAAATGAACTTAGTGTTTCCAGAAGCCAGCAACTACCCAAGGGACCTGACAGCTTTCTTCTATCCAGAGAAGCGATTTAGTATGTACAGCAGCAATTTCAACTATGCTTTCACTTGGACTGCTACATACCCCATCTGAGGATGAAAGGGTAGTTAGGGTGCTTCATTACCACAGCCACACAGCCCACAGTTGCTTGGGTAAGACTGACAGGAACAATGATAAGAGGTGGCACTTCTGGTAAATGCTTTTTTTTTTCTTAATAGCAAGCAGGCTGAAAACCAACTGACTTAATAATTTTCCTCACCAAACTGCAATTTACACAAACTCCACCAAACCAGAACTGAAAAAGAACAAAGGTCATTATAACCTACTAACCCACTCTACCCTCACACCATAGCTTTTATTTATGGCTGCACATTTCTGTTAGAGAAACAGAATTAAAGTTCTAGAGAAAATGCAATGTCATTAGAAAACCACTGCATAGGCTCTGACCCTCCCATTTGAATTAGAACCAAATTACTTTTATCATGGATGTCTGGACACATCGATCCATGCAAAACTAGAATCGAGACTTTTAACTGGTAAGACATTTTTGTTTTTTCAAGAGAAGCCTCAAAAATCTTACAACTGAATTCAGCAGGATAAATATTAAGTTTGAAATAAAGAGATTCTTTGGTAACTTGGGGAACCAAACCTTGCTCATTCACCTGTGGTTAGATCTCCACAAAGCACCTTGTTATTGCTTAAATAATAAACAGAAACCACAGTAGAAATTATGTGCAAGCAATTCTGCTTCTATAAAAAATATTGGAAAATAAATCACATACTTGTAATATATGTGAAAAATACATCATTTTCTGAACTCATGTAAGGCAGTAATTAGATTATTTTTCAATTTTTTCCACTTGGGAATATTTTTTAATTGGGTCAACTGGACGTGAGTATGAGATGTTAGATGTGAATAATTTCAAAGCACCAAGATTTTTTAACAAGTTTGGATGGGAAGGAGAAATAAGAAGGTGAAAAGTAAGTACACTTTAGGCAATAAACACTCATATTTTCCAATTTTTTTTTAATCTTATGTAATGATGAGGATATTTCCTTCTATATCATTAACACCTCATATTGCCAGTGTTGACAACTCAGGAAAATAGCCTGCTTACTCACAAAACCTTCATCAGGAGAGGCAATGATAAGAGCCCTCCACAGAGCACATAACAACACTCCCTACAACTCTCAGCTCACTTTTTTACCCAGAGGCTTACATAAATGACAGGGTTTGTGGTGTGCCTTTGCCAACAAGCAGGGCATCAGCAGATCAAAAGGGATGAAGGGCAGATCTGCTCTCTCACAAGGAGGACCCTCCTGCCCAGCAGAGAGCCCTCAGCTCACCCTTGCTATTGACCAACCAACCTCCCCCCCTACAAAATGATTTGCTGCTTTTAAGGCTGCTTTTTCACTTTGCAGAACTGTTTGCTGAAGCCTATGTAGGAGTGAAGGACCCAAAATAGATGAGGATCAGAGATCATTTTCAACTCTTTTACAAGGGGCTTAGAGGGACTCTTATCTCTAATTAGGAAGGTGGCTGTCACAGTAAGATATGTTCTGCTGTGACTTCCACTGAAGTCAATTGTAGTTTAGGTATTACAACAGCTGAGGCAGGATTAGTCACTACACATTGAAAGGGAGAAGCAATAAAGCAGAATAAACTGGAGTAACCTATTATCTCTCTGAAGGTGAATTAAGCAATTGAAAAAAGTGATATAAATAACCAGCCATTAGGTGAACAAAAATATCAATTTTACATTATATAATTCTTATTTGTAATTTTAATTTTTGCCCTCAACATTATGAAAATAATAACCCCACCTTTTAAAAAAATGTATAAAATTAAATGTCTATTCATTTTCCCCAAAACTAGAAAGCAGAACTTAATGAATCCTGAATTCTTTTAGCCTTGCCCCTCAACTAAAATTTAGTCATTAAAGGCCTTTTATTCTTAGATAAAACCACAGAAATATTCATTCAATCTTAAAAAGAAATTTATTTCCCCTTTAAATATCTCACAGATTTTTAAAAAATTAAATACATAATTTTAATATTTACAGATTAATAACCTATAGTTCATTACTAGTATGAAATGTAACAGTTTATACAATGCACTATGAGGGCATGCCTTCTTTTCAAAATTGCATTCCTTTCAAACTGTGGCAAGGAAAAAAAAACAATATCTAGATCTGCAAAGGGAAGGAGTGGAAGAAAGTGCAGTGTCAGTTTAACCTCCAGATTCTTCCATGATTCTCATGTAAGCCTGGGTATGTCACTTAAATCTTGGTCACATTTAATGGTGGAAAAATTTGGAAGTGAGTTCTGTAGGAGAAACCATAGCATAGAAAAGATGCGGGTGTTGTCACTGCTCTCCTGCTCAACTCCAGTATTTATAAATTTTACAAGTTCTGTGCCTTGGTTTCTCCATCTGTCAGATTTTTGGTTTGTTTCCTTTTTTAAAAAAAAAAAAAGAACAGAGAGTTTTTGTGAATCCTTTAATTGATTTGTTAGTGTTTTTAAAGCAATATTCTTGAATACAACACAATACAATACTACTAAATACCATTATGGTAACAGGTAAATAGAAGGCCAGAAAGCACATGTTTGAGATCATAATGCAAAATTAGAAGAAATGCAGGCTATGCTATCTGTGAAAAGAAAGACACAAAAAATTCCCAATGGAAAAAAAAAAAGATAATTATGACAAAAAAAAAAAAAAAAAGGCAAGTAGCTTCCTTGCTATTACAGGACTAGTGCTTTAAAAAGGCTGGGTCTCCTCCTCTCCTATGCTTCCTAGGATGATACTTGCACTGCAGTAATCAAAACAAGGAAGCAGATGGACAGGCAAAGTGGTACTACAGCAGCTGCAGAAGATGACTATAATAATAATGTTGACATCAGTAACAGTAATTAGTGCACAGACTGTAGAGTAGATGATTCGTTTTCCTATCTTCTGGCGTGGGCATGCTGCCCTAGCGACTGGGTATAATGTTAGTACCTTTAGTTTGTTTGGTTTATTTGCTCAATTTATTAATGAAATTGCATACAATAAAGAAAATCCAACTTTTCTCCCTCTCCAGAACACTTGCAGAGGAACGCATGTTGTCTCAGTTTGGATTAATACAAGATGGACTCTTCATTAGTAAATGGCAAAATACCAAATTCTTACTTGTACCTATTTTCAGTGTACCTACAATTCATACTCTCATATAGAGCCATCTGTACAAACGCTCTTGAATTTCACCAGCATGTAGTTTGTACTTACCTGGTTTTGTCAAAGCAACAGCTCTCCTGTTTGCTGTGACCTCACCTGTCTGTAGGGTGGTGCCACACCTTTTTCAAGGGACACTAGAACAAATTGTACAGCTGTGAGAAGGGCCAAGAAAAAACACTGTGCTGCACTGAACCATCTCAAGTAAGAAGAAAATAAAGCATCAGTGCTGTCAGCAGTACTGCTGTCATGCTCGGAGAGCTCTGGTAGCATCAGACAAGGATGTACCACTTCTCCTTAGCTGCCTCACTGAGTGACAACTGTCCAGCTTTCTGTTACACTACACCAAAACACCTGTTGAAGAGCAAACTAATTGGAATAGTGACAACTGTGGAGAAACAAACAGGCGGATTTTATTTGGGAAATACAATTTATGACTTAGATGCAATCATGCAGTATGAAGTCAAAGGGAAGGAAGGGTGATCAGCGATCACAGAACATGATTAGCATATGACAACTGAAAAGCCTTTTATTTTATTTTATAATGAGTTTTTCCTTACTCTGCATCTACCTTCTATTGAGATTCATTTTGTCTGTTCATTTATTCTCCAGGATGATAAAAGATTTCCTTTGGCTTCCCTCTATTATCATCCTCAACAATGGGAAAAACTCCTATCCCCTTTTCAAGTGCTGTCCTACAAAAGGGAAGAGTGAAAGTGAGAAGCACAAGGCTCAGGGTGGGAGCAACTCATGAACACTGAGTTCATTATCTGAGCTCCCTTTCCATTCAAATGCTTCCTGAGCCTTCCAGAGTTCCTCCTTCTGTGTCTAGGTTTCTATGTTTCTCCTTAGACATGCTGGTCTACTGAAGGGCTCCACCCAGGCAGCAATAGATATTTTTTTGCCAGATGAAACTTCAATGAAGAAAATACACTAAAAGTTTATAAACTTTTTGAGGTTTTATATTTCGTGGTTTTGATGGCTTTTTACCACGCAGAAAGAAAAGCCTGAAGTGCCTCGAAGAAAAGTGATGTTCTGTGCAACATCTTTTGGAAATGGGCTTAACAGACAAACTTAAATGCTCTATTTAACCTTCATTATTTGCTTTCACTGTTGAGAAGACCCCATTTGCATATGAAGAGTTTCTATTTCAAAAATTAAATTCATGTAAATTAAAAATCCAACCATATACTTGGAAAAGGAAACATCTGCATAAACACATCTTTTGCTTTTGTTTTTTCTCATCTACTAAGGTAGATGGGATAGCCTCAGTAATCCTGTTCCTAACACTGAAGACAACCATTAATCAAATTATTCAAAATATGAATAGAAAACAATGCAACTGCATGAAAAAGAATAGGTATTCAAAAGAACAGCCATGATTATTTTTCAAGGAAGAAATTGCCAGTAAGTAGAGAAACAGATGGCTGAAAGTCTTAGATGAAGACATTCTCCTATGCAAACTAACAGACTTAATTAATTACTCAAATCACATGGTATTTCATGGAATGACCTTAATGATCAGTAATAAAAATTGACAGTGCCTTATCAGCTCCCTTTAAAAAAAATTTAAAAATTTATTGTAAAAAAGATTATGCTTACAGCCTACAGATGTAACCCACAGACCATAAATATATAATTCATTGTTAGTTTGACTTTCAACACTTTTCCATTAATTTAATTACGAACTTTTTATGGAATGATAAAATCGTAAACAAAAGCATTCTATCATCACATTTTCCTTAATAGAATTACTAAAACATATACAGATAAATTAAAACTTTACCTTAACTATTTCCTCTATGAAGCAGACATGTGACACAGGATCTCTTTTCTTCGTCAATACTTTCTGCAAATGCTGCACCTGTAAGAAATAATTTATTGAGAGGACAAGTGACATCTAGTATCTTATATGCAAAACTGCATGACCAGACAAACAGGAATTAACTGCTGAGTACCTGCCCACAAGCAGCACAGATCTGATCCATGAGTTTCTCCATGTTTGTCCAGAGGGCTGCTCGAAAAGCTGCTGTGTTCCCCGGTGTTGGCATAGCAGCTCTACCAGGGCCACCTAAATGGTTTTTAAAAACACACAGCAGCACATTTCAGCATTCACATGTGAAAATTAAAATATCAAAAATATAGATCTCTATGCACTCTGACATAAGAATCTTAAAAAAAAAAAAAATCAAAGCAGGCTAAAATAACTTCAAAGCAGAATATTGTGAACAGCCTTGGTTGTCTCAACTCAATTTAATGAAACCCTGAAGTTCAGTGGGGATACTTCAATTGTCACTGCTTTACCCATTTAGACCTCCACAGAAACACTAAGGAAACACCAAGGTGATGCCACTGAGCACTGTCGCAGGATGCAACAGCAAGGCAAAATGGCAGAGACACCAGCTCAGCACTTACATGCATAGGTGAACTGCTAAAAAACGTGATATTCCAGCTGAAGGGCATGCAGCTTCTAATCCATCACTTTCCTTGAGAGGGGCTATATTTCTTTATTATGCCGGCCTGCCTAATTTCTCAGTATTCTTCGCATCTGAGCTAACATGTGGGAACTCAATAGTGCAACATTCCTTCATATCAAATATACTGCTTCAAAACTATTTCCATCTGATAAAAGCATCAAAATGTAGTTTCAGGCTCAATCCATTACTTGTAAATAATGTCTACCTGTGATACTCCTACCAACACAAAGAAAGCAGAACTTGCATTCATCTTTCCATGACAAACAGCTAAAAAAATGCTGCAAAGTTGTAAACTAATTAGGACAGTTTTCTGGGCAAGTCAGTAAAAAGGAGGGTGGAGGGCAATAAGGGAAAAATTCTGAGCCCAGTAACAACAAACAGACCCAAATATGGCTTTGTATAAGATGATTTCTGAGACATGCGTATTCTTATCCTTTATTGGTTAAAGCAAGCAGGGAAACATTTCTGTAACAGGCATGGACGTGAGATGTTCTTCCATTTGACAACATACTGTACTTCTGTCAAAAAAATCAGTTCTCATTCTCCATAAAACAAGTATCCTACCTCTTGTAACAGTTTGAGATGGTTGGGTCAATACTTTGATATCCAAAGCATTTTTTATGTTCTCCTCCAGGACTGTGCAGTATCCGTCCACCACATTAGCAACGGTATCCTTCAAAGTCCCAAGGTTATGGAAAACCTGAAGAGCAGTTCCCACTTGAGTAGGATTCTGGAGAAATAAGATTTTGAAAAATAATTGTTATCTTTAACTGTACTATAGGGGGGGTTTTGTCCATGATGAGGCATCATTTTACTGGGCAAGCTCATTTTTAAGTTCAGTCTGCTAATTCATTTAATTTAACATTAAATAACTGGCATTCTTACTGCATAACAGAGAGCAGAGGGTAAAAGAAAGGACTGATTTCCTTTGATTGCTTAGCAAGGCTTTGCTTAGCTTCCTTTGGTGCCACACTCAGAATAAGAATAATGGAAAAGAACCGAACTGGAAGCACTGCTGGCAATATCTAATTTGGGGTAGGTTACTAGGGATTGATCCAGTAATTCTGAGGTTAGTTACAGTACAGCTGTATTCAGCTATGGTGTAGCTAATAATACTGTTTTAACATGCAGTATCTGTTGTACTGTCATTTAAGTGCCAAACGGTTAATTAAATGTGATACAGGCTTAAAAAGAAAAATACTAACCAAGGACAAACACAGGCAAGCAGGTCAAGACCCTACTACTAACTGCTGCAGAATTTAAGCTTGTATTTTTACATTTCTATTTATAACACTGACAATAACTTCATCTTCCTCACAGCAGAATTAAGAATGCAAAGCAACACAGTGATCATTCCCAAAGCTTGCAGGACAAAAAAAAAAAAAAAACCAAAAAAAACCCCAAAAAAACCTCAAGTGTCTCTGTATTGGCCAGAGCTTTTCCAAAATATAGGAAAGTGAAAACTCTCCAAACAATGTTCAGGTCCATTGTTTAAAAGACCTTTGATTAAGATTAAATCTGATTATAAATGCACTGAGCAACACTAAACACTGGCATGAGTGCTATTTAGCAAGAGAACAGCCTCAAATTATTGTCTTTGGAAACTAAGCACTATCATCCATACACTGAGTACTGCTTTTTTATTTAGCATTCACAGACAATTATTGGAGGGGGCGATCAGTTGATCATACACATATTAGAGATGCAGTCTTTTGTCATTCTTCTTAGTGACTTCTGCCAGAAGTAAAGAACATGGTCTAGCAGAAATCCTGACACCTACACCGGACAGAAGCACCTAAGACCACAGGCAGGTCCCACTAGTAATTCCACTTCAACTCTCCTCTGGCAGTGAGACTTTACACCTGTTGGTGGCTTCCTGCTGGAAGCTCTCCTGAGGGAGACCTTCCTGCTGGTGGCTGCAGCAGTAGTAGCCCCTAGCATTGAAAGGATCTTCTGCAAGATCAGGGCAATCAGCCAGATACTCCTGAGTCATAGAAAGAGGGTATGATCATCTACCTTTCAAGTGTGGTGAACGTGCACTGCTACCCTAGCAGTAAAACTACAATGCAACTGCTATGCTGAGGTTTCACTTAGTGGTACATCCACCTATTGCAAGAAGTTTTCCGATCCATTGATGAACCATGCATTCTCCTCAAACCTCATGTTTCAAAGGTCACAGCATTAAAACTACACATTCATGTCACCCTTTGAGGATTTCTGCAAAGATCAGAACCATACTTGAAGCAAAAAAGCCAGATCCCATCTCCTTCCCCAACTCCAATTAGGAGTTCCCAGGTTTAGTGGAAAGTGAAGGAATATTAGCCATGTGTTATGGTTTGCAGACCTTATACTAACTGTACCAGTTTCTTTTTCCAAACAGTGTAGGAGTTAATGAGCATTCCCAGCATAGTATTATGGGTCTGGGACTTGTAGGTTTAGTTTTTTGACAACTGGGTATGCTGTAAAATTTCTAAGCATCCTGTGGGTGTGTTGTGGAGGTGGGAAACTAAGCCATAAAGACTGGAAGATTAATGAGATGTCAGAAAATGAAGAGTAGTACAATGTAAGGAGGGAATTTGGGGACAGAATGAACAAGAGAAATAAAATATAAATGGGAAGAGGATGGGGAATAGAATGAAAAGAAACTGGAAGGAAGAAAGGGAATGAAACTGAAAGAAGCGAAAGCGAAGACAGAAAAGACTCACCTCATTTACCAGTCTTTCCTGTTCAAATGGTTCTAATTCTTATAGAATATTTACACAATTATAAAGCCAGGCAGAGAGTCAGTAATATAAAATCAATACCTTACTAGTACAGTAAGAGCACTCAGCCAGCTTTCAGTCAGACTCTAATGTTTATATATTAACTAACAAAAAAAAAGGACAGCATCAAAAAGTGAGCAGGGCACTATCCATCCTTGAATAACCGATGGTCAGAACTTTCCTAACAAACAGGCTGTATAGGCACAAATGGTTTCAGGCAAAAGACGAATCTCAGAGCTCCCACATCATAGTTTAGAAAGTAACTCTGCAGCTACTGGTCGAGAAAGAAACAGCAATGTGCTGCAACAGAGCCTGAGCTATGTTTCAAAAGAACTGTTTTTACCCAAAAGTCATCAAACAATTAATTCTGAAGTTAGGAATATTTAGGCAATAACCAAAACACACCATTATGGAAACCAGCTATTCATTCTAAGCAGCTTCCAAATCTACCAACAAAGTTAAAATCATAATAGAACAAAGATTATGCAGGTGGCCTATTTATTATCTGCTTTAAATTGTGGACACAGTCACGGACAGAGGGCTTCTAGCTTATGTATTCATCTTGTGTAACATGGAATTGAGATATATTAAACCCCTGACAACGTACAATCAAGTATCTTTCTTTTTTCTTTCATATATAGTATTTTTCTGTCCTCAAAACTCAGTTTGTGCTTTATATGCCCCACACAGGCTACACAAAGTCCATTGCTGGTTTATCACTAATCCTAAAAGAATTGCATTTTTTATGCACAGTTAGTTTCTGTGTTTAGACAATATGTTAAAAAAAAAACCAAACCAGAGCATCTCTTGGGAAAAAGATTGTTATGTCGAAAGAAAATGTTGGAAAGCAGGAAGAAAACAAATGACTGTACTTTCAGGCTTGCATACATGCCTCAAAATTAAGACTGTTTATCATTAATACACACTGGACAAAATTTTGAGAAGCAGTATTGAAGAATTTGCCACTACCAACAGACTTTATTTGTAAGAATTTGCCCCTAATATTTTCCTTCTATTTGAGAAAGCTTAAAGCTAAACACTTCTGAGATTCAAAAGATTGCCACAATTTTTATCAAATGGAAAGCATTCAAAGTTGAAAAAACCACCTGACTACAGAAGTGATTTACAATGGAAAATGGAATCACATCAGAGAATAATATTCAGCTATTCAAAAGGAACAATAGGGAAAATAATATAACTATTTTTGAGATGGAATTGAATGAGTTTATTAGCAGTATTTTATAATCAAGTTGTCTGCCACTGCAGGTAACTACACTAAGCAATTTATAAATGTTCTCCTTAGAACCTCTATCTGTAAGATCTTATTGGTTTAAGTGTCTTATTCTGTAAATGAAGGCTCAGAGGTAGTAGCTTTTGCTAAACACAAAGTAGGCTGGTTTTACTATGTAAAATATATAGGCAGTTAGAGCAACAGCAAGACACAATTCTACTTCTCACAAGGTAGCCTCCAACAAGAAAATAGCCTTTTATCCAATAAATCAGTATCCTAAAAATATTTGTACATATGCCATAAACTTTAAGTTATGGCGATGAAGAGAGTAAGGGGCAAAGAAAAGTAGTACAACAGTACTGTTGTTATACTGTTAGCAGTACAGCATAGTCCAATGTGCATAAACACAACCATACACAAGTGAAATAAAGCCATGACCCTCCAAAACTGTAGGCCTACACCACTCCTACTCAAAGATTAACTACAGTGATCTTCAGATTGCAAAAATTAAAATGAAGCAGAGAGGTAAGGAGAAATGGAGTTAAGTCCACCAATAATACCCTTCCCCATTCAAAGCACTCCTCTACCTGGCATGTCACAACATAGTATGTTACAGATACACGGAAACAAAATTCCACAGATTTAAGAGCTTTGGAAGACTCAGTGAATCATTGGCTCAACATATGGAAAAAAAAAAAAAATCAACTTGCTCAAAAGCAAGTTCCATCATGAAAGCAGCTCTCACAAATATTTAAAAACATAAGAAGTTTCTCAGTATCCATCAGACAATAAATTAAATAGCTTGGCCAGAAGGGTGATATTAGCCATCACTTGAAAAAAGGCATGGATGTTTCAATTTATGTTTTAGCAAAACATAAGAGATACTCATTCAACAGCAACTATGAAGAGATGCTCATACCAAACACATTTGCTCATTTTCTCTACCATTGAGAACCATTCATTTTGCTAACATCATTTTCAATTCATTTTATCCTACCCCATTTGGTTCTGCAGACCATCAAAGACAAGAAAAGTAAGTCATTAAGTATGAACTTCTTTTTTTCACAAAGATATCATGTGGTTGTTTTCAAGAGTAGGCCACTAGACTCAACAGCCCAGAAGCTGCTCTCCAGTCCAGCATGACATTTACATTCTGCAAAGCAGAATCCCATTTGGTCACTTCCTTTCCCACAAAGACAATAAACCTGTGAAACCTAAACAGAAATGTAATTAAAGACTTAAATAAATACATATCATATTTCTAATTAGAAAGAATCTCCTAGGATGGAACCAAGCCATTTTTTATGTCAACTGCCAACACTGCAACTATTTTATAATTTCCGACATGGTAGTCTTCTTT
>JAVSBS010022865.1:0-20674 GCA_033124195.1 Coracias cyanogaster | reverse complement strand
TTTTCTGAAAGCAATATTCTTTTTCACCATTAGAAATGCAGCTTGGATGAGCAAGTCTGCTCCCTACAAGGGAGTGTGGTGATGACACTGAGCTAAATTTGGGACAGGAAGATTCTTAACATAAGGCTGAACCAAAAATAAGAAACCTGGATGACAGGCATAACTAATTGGCTCAAGTGCTACAAACACAGCTTCCAAACACACACTCCACCTTCTCAGGGTATGCGATTCACCATGTGGACCCTTCTTCTCCAACCAGTGCTGTCTTAGGGAGGTCCACATTATTATTATTTCTTTATCCAGTGCAAATCCTTCCATATGACCCCATGCTGCAGGGTTTTCAGCTGTATGGACTATCAACTTCCTTCTCAAATGAAGATATGTTAATTGCCAAAAATATTTATGGTCAATACTACCTGAGACAATTAGAACTACTTTCATAAAGAAGTAGTGTTACAAATTAATTAATTGCTAACTGTCATGTAGTTAAATTTCAGAAGTGCCTGCACCACATAATCAGGCTGGCTCTCCGAGGAAATATTCTTTCACATGACAGTTTGGAAGCACCACATATAGAGATGTCAAATTTGGACTAGTCCCTCACTTAGAAATGATGCTCCATTGTTACTAATGTGCACAAGAATATTTCTGTTTTGCTTACTAAAATGAGAACAGCAACTCTGACTGAAAATATTCATTGTTCTGCAGAGAACAGATGACCCTATTCAGGAAAGGCTAAGGCAGGAATACAACAAAAGTCTTCACTATATCTATGTATTTACATGTATATATGTACATGTACATATGTATACGTACACATATGTAATATGTATACGTACACATATGTAATATGTATACGTACATATACATATCACACAATATGCGATTTCAGTGTACTAACACATCCTCACCTCTTATGTGGTAAAACATTTACCATGTCCTCTACACAAGCACTAAAAGCATAACACAGTGCAAAAAGAATTACATACGTTGCTTAGCTGAAGGAAGAGCCACAATTACTAGTTAGTCCAGGTATCATTTCAACAGAGTAGTCTGACATTGTGGCAAGCAAGAAATACCATGAATAATACTTTGAACAAACCCACATTTCCTAGCCATCAAGAAATAATCAGTATTAAAATATAATAACCCAAGAACAGGACACTCACTGAAATAACCAAACCTGTAAACGAACATATATTCTCTGACAGGGAATACAAAAGGTTATTGCAGTTCTTCCAGAGTAAATGCAAAAACAGTTTCCAGAATTATACTTCTGACCACCTTTGACTAGCACTTAGTACTAAATTATTTCATTTGATAGTAGATTTACGACATTGGGAAGTAATTCTGCTACTTTTCTACATTTACTTCAGCTTATACTTTTTGTATGTGATAGAAGTTGCAATTTCCAACACAGTAGAGCTTTACAAGGTTAAAATAACCTTAAAAAGGTTAAATAACCAAAAAACCCCCACCCCAATCAGATCTTCATTTACACTATCTACTCATTCTCCCCTCTACCATTACAACACACTGCCTCTGTCAAATAATTTTCCCATAAATAACGTTACTACTCCTAATGACAAGTAATACTACTTGAAGATCAAGTGCCTGAGGATGGGTTTGTAAGCATTTGCAGCTACCAGTTACAAGTAGTTCTTAGTCATCTCTGACAGACTCCACAAGTGAAAAAAGTGAGAAGTTACTCCAGGAAAAGTTGCAACTCAATTTAAAGAGCTCAGGCAGGTAAGCAGTGAAGGAAACTCAGACACTTCAGTCATAGCCAAGGCAAAAAGACCTACTGAGCAGAAGTAATAATTTACTAAGAACTGATTAAATTCTTGCTTTGCAGTATCACTTAGCTATTTTAATTGCAGGAAAAATTAAGAAAAAAAAAAAAAAGTAGAAATTAAATGCCAATGAAATTCAGTTGCAGTCTAAAAATGGTATTTTATCTCATCTCCAAAAGTCCATGCCTTAAAAAAATTAATTGGTATATCACAACTCCTAAAAATGAACCTACATAGGAAAGCCTGTCTCTATGTTCATTATCACCCCATCTGTCTTTTACTCTGTTCATCTTTAAAATCTGAGAAATACATGAAAAGGTCAAATTGACAATGTAAAGCCAGAGAATAAAGACTTCTTTCTAATGATCTTCCAGTTCTTCCTGTTTTGACCTTTGCAGTGTTAGGAGGAGGTAGAGATTAAGATGTTATAATTTTCCATAGAAGGTAATACTGACATAACACATTGGCTAGACTATAGAAAAGCACATTTTAAGCCTTAAGAGGCAAGAATCCCAAATTTCAACATTTAAATATTGTTAGGTTATAATACCTATGTTCTATTAGCCCGTGTTTGTAATACACAACCTATTTTGGTAGAGGACTTTTACAGGAAAGGAAAACAGCCATCAAGTACAGCCATAAACAGCCATAAACCTCATCATGTCCTCAAACTAGGTCAGACTTTTGTTTCTTAGGATAACAAGAAGTAAATAACAAGAAGCACTGCACTACAAAAGTAGAGAGAGAGAGAAAAAAAAAAGTAACTAGCAGCAATAAAATACTAGAAAGCAAAGAACCAAGATTTTTCAACACAGCTAAATAGCTTGCCAAAACGCTTATTCTCTATACTAGTGTAATCAAAGCAACAGATGGCTAAGAGCTAATGAAACAGAAAGGCATCAGGAACTGTTGTGAAGAATTATCTCATGAAACATCAAGCAGTATTCAAAAGTTTACCAGGCCCTAGGCTATCAACATGACAGCAATTTCAAAGAAAGTGTCTGGCATCTCTGAGGACAGATCAGCTAGATCAACTAGCCCATAACAATTACAAATTTTATCCTATAATGCTGTATTTTAGTGTAGGAAGAGTATAAATTCAGAGTAGACATCATACAAAATGGTAAAAACTTAACAGGCATCTAACCCAAACCAAGCTTCTTAATATGCTTCTGTCACCTCTTATACCAATCTCTAAAGCCCTCACCAATAATGAACCAGCTGGCCAGTTAATCTGAAGTCGTGGCTTCTCTATTAAAAACACATCTACCATTTCTGATGAAGGTCACAGAGCAAGGCGGTAGCACCTCTCTTGTCCTTGTGCAACCTTGACTTGCACCTGCTGACTGAACTCCCATTACTGAAGCACAGGACAGAAAAAGCTGATCTTTGGACAGCAGCTTGCAAACATCTTTTCTCCCACCTTACAATATCATTATGAACCTGCTCATTCTGTTAACTGGTTGAAGAAAGCCATTACAAAAGAGAAATGTCAGGTTTTACTTTTAATTCAGTCTCTACATTTGCATTTAAGATTAGGAATTAGGTACTGGAGGGTTATAATATTTTTTTTCTCTGTTTACAAAAAAACCCCAACCAAACCATTTCAGACAAAATATCCTTAAATGGTATACTCTGAATTACTTCAATATCTACCAAAAGCCATCTAGGTTTTCTTGTTCTCTTACTAGTCTTTGCAACAAGATAATAATCACCTACGCAAGTGACAATATCTCATTTCTGGAATCTGTGCACATGCTGTCAACAGGTCTGAAACACCCTCAAATATTTAAAAGAAATGAACTTTTAAAAGTTCATTTTAAATTCTTTTCAGTTATTATTTTCATATTCAACTACAGATAGACCTCCATGAATGCCAGATTCAGTGCTGGATCACATTTCAAAACATTTTTATTCTCCAAATTCCTTGTATCACCCACCTACAGGAAACTTCAGGTCTGCAGATAATTTGGTGAAGAACCACAGAATCACAGAATAGTTGAGGTTGGCAGGGACCACTGGAGATCACCTAATCCATTTCCCTGCTTAAAAGGAGCGTCTACCAGACCAGGCTGCTCAGGGCCTTGCAAGGCAGAGATAGGCAAGTTCAAACAAGCCAGAAGACATCCTCCTTCTGCTCCCTTTTCCCTTCCTAGTTCTGCTTACAGTACCAGGAAATTTAACAATGGGCTCGCACAGTCATTTCCATTGATTTTCACTGAGGCCAGCTTAAAAAAGAGCAACAATCTGTATACACACCTAAGAACTCTTCAGTGCTAGCACTGCTACCCACACCCTGATGGGAACACCAGCCTTCCAAGCCCTCTTGTAAATTTGTCCACTGGGAGAAGCATGACAAGATTGGCCTCTTTCTGTTACAGATGCTACATTTAAAGAAATAATTTTATATTTCTAGTCTTTTAAAAAATAAATGGGTAGTCTCTTTAAAAATAAATAGGCAAAGCTAAATTATACAAAAACTTTACTATGAAGAAAAAATCTGAGGTCGTCTAAAAGAAATATTGTGCCTAGTTTTGCCTGCAGCTTGCACACGCATTTGGGATTCAGCTCTGCTACTGAAAACACCCAGCCCGCACCCCTCACTTCAGTTATCTGCCAGTAATGCATTTTGAAATCTTCACACAAACAAGAACATACTGGGGGCAAGACCTGCAGAAAGAAAGAAGGGATACAGAAGAATAAAGAGTTAACTGCACAATTCTTCCTCACAGAGGACATTATTCATCACGTAGGAACTGCACATTTTGATGCAAGAGTTCACTGTTCTAACGCAACATACTGTTCAGTTCTGTACACCATTTCAAGCTATTCCAAAGCTTTAAATATTTTGTTACCGTAAAAACACCTTCCAATGTACGATAATGCAAAATTTCATGTGGCATTGAGTAGCAGATCAAGAACATGATGAAACACCCATTTTTCAGAGAAGATTAAGACAAAGAGCAGATTTTTAGCCTGAGAAAAAGGCAAAATGAATTATATTATCTTATTTAGGTGAGTATCATGGATAGTCAATCATATTTTTCACTCTGCTCTATGCAGATGTGGCTTATTAATGCTTTATGTTTTTCTTAGATCACCTAATTGCATTATTTCAGAACCTGTTAACAATCAACAGTCAACAGTACAAACCACAAATAGAATTACAGTCTGGGAGAGGCATTTAACAATGATGTACTATCTTATCTGGAGAGAAAGAACCTTAGCGTAGCTTAGTTTTGAAGAGAGACAGATACATGAAAAGTACCAATTAAAAAGAATGGGATGGATTATACAGAGACCCAGGCAAAGCCAGGGTCAGTCTCTGCTCAGCTGCATCCCTAGAATCCTAGCAGAATTTCATACACACGGTTTACCTTTGAGTATTTAAACCGTATCAGAAACAATTTTAATCAATTTTGTACAAAACACTCGAACGGAAAAGGGCTTTGGAAGACGACTACTTCAGTTTTGGAAGAAAACGTATTTCCGTTTTGATTAAGCCCATTCTATAAAGACTAGACCCATGTAATTAAAGCACTGTAATGTCTGACAATCTATGGTTCTCATTCCAATCTTACCTCAACTATTTTCAGTAAGATCTAATCTTAGCCTGCCTTTCTTGATCTGTCGCAAGGCAAACAAAACTTCCTTGTATCACAGTTCCACCTTCTCCATCTCTCATTCCATCCTCCAGTCCTTCTGTAGTCTTGTTCTCGTAACAGCTCCTTCCATTCATAGCTTTCTCTTTGGAGCTACCTTCAACTCCTAAACTTAGCTTCCAGTTTCCATATTGGCACATAACTGTCGCAGTCTCCTCCATTCTCCCCAGACAGCATATTTTATCTACAAAGCCTTTCAGAGTTGAGCTGTTCATAGCAGTAGCCCATGCCTCTCTGAATATAAATGGATGAATCAATTATCATATTTGGATACAGTACCATAAAAGCATTAGTCGGGCGTCTTCTTGCCCTTACAGGTATTATCTAGTCTTAGTGCAGTTTCAGTTTTGCAATATGGTCAGAGATGTCTAAGACATAATGGTTGACATGTTTCCAGTCCAGAGAAACCACCTAAACAGATGGACAACCAGAACACAGAAGCAGACTACGCAGCAGCCTCTAATTTAAAATAATTTCTGTCTGCAAAGAAAGCTGAACTCAATGTTATTAAACATTCCTGTGTTTTCATGACGGATATTCTATGAGGAATAATTTTTCAGTGATCACAAATGACATTTACTAATTGGTATGAAACCAAACTAAGTGTTTCATATTTCAAAATAACTAGTCTTAATGAGAAGATCTAACACAGAAGGTATTTTCTGATAGATTTCTATGGTGTTCTAACTTTTTTTCTGCCCCTTACAGACACAATGCATAGCTGCTAATTCATTAGGATTTATTTAATATCTACAATTTTTTGACCAGTAAAGCTATCCGTATTCTTCAAAAAGCATTATAAAGCTCTCAGTTAATATGTATTTAAAACATCAGCTACAATGGAAGATTAAGTTTTAACATTTTGTTGGCAACTGGCCAAATTAAGCAAGATGAATCTTCAAAGAAAAGGACCCGGAGTGAATTTAAAAATTAGCCAGTTAATTCTCATATAAAATTGTCACTAAACAGAATACAAAGATTTTGGCAAACAGCTAAGTGATGATTCATAGCCGAGTGAAAGGATATAAAACATTAATGACTTCTCAATTTTCACCTATTACTTTACCATAAAAGACAGTCATATAAAAATATTGTTCAGATGTATTTTCAGGAATACCCATTTATAAAAACTATTTATAAACCACTTTCTTGCACTATCATAAAAACAGGAATAGAAATGATGGGATTAGCAGGGCCACAGAATAATAAATCCTAACAAATAAACACCGGAAAGTGCAGGCTATTTGTTGTGCTGCACTGAAAAGTGCAGTAAAATACTTGCAAATACTCCATTATCCAGTCACAGATTTTAGGTCTAATTCTGCATTTATGAGTCACAAACACCTACATGGGGGAAGAAAAAAAAAAAGAAGAAGAAAGAAAAAACCCAGACACATAATTTGTCAATCCACCTTGATTAACCATTTACACAGGCTAGGAGCAGTGAAGACTTTTATAGAAATAGTCTGTCACAGTTGGACATCAATTGCATTAAGTTTCCTAATTTACCTCTATACAGGGCAAGTGCACAATGGCAAAGTAATATAAAGCTTTCTACATCAGAGCTGAAAGCAGACAAAGTCTGCACAATCCCTTAATCCATTTCTAATTCAGTATATATATTTTAATAAATGCACACAGACTCATCAAAATCTGAAAGGCCAGGATCTCACAGGACAAAACAGACTCGCACCACATCTATTATTTTCAAGGCTTTATAACTCAGCAGTAAAAAAAATTAAAATGAAGCCTCTATTTGCCTATGTTTACACTGTATAGAAGATTAATCTACTAATTATAGAATTCATTCTCCATCAACAAGACTTTTTATTCTTTCTTTTCTTAATAATCCTTTAAGAAAAGCAGTATTTTTTAAAATTTAAAAAAATTCTCTTTTACATATCCTCTGTTCACTAGACATCACTTTCCAATAATTCTAATAGCAATGAATGACCAACAAACCAACAATGAATGACCAACATGACCAACAAACATTACAAAATATATCCAGGAACTTCAGTGACCGCGGGGATATTAAATATTTTGGAATTCACTGCACATATTCAGACTATCCCCAGGTAGTGCCACTGGACATTGTATTTTAGTGATCAACCACTGGCATTCCAAACATTTATTTTCATTAAAAACCATTCACGTCCATGTATATGCATATATAGATGTATCTACACTGTTATGCATCAGCATAGTGCTGAAACAGCTAGTAAGTTTTAAAAGGCACTGTGAATGTAACAGGAGATCAAAGCAAGTCTATCCATCATAACATTACTAGCAGCACCATATTCATGTCATTTTTTATCTTCTGCGTGCTTTACTAATAACAACAAAATGCATTTGATGGTGTTCCCTTTAGCAAGGGCACGGGGAAGAAATATGAAGTGACTTAGGATCTAATATATTCAGATCATGCTTCGCCTTTTCCGTCTGGAAAATATGGGCAATCATTCACAACTGAAATGTATGCTAAAAGTATATTTATTTAATTATTGCTCTAGGCTCCACCACTAACTTCTTTTCAGCTTTGTGAACAAATCCTTCTAAGAAGGGAAGTGTCTGCCCATGTTTTCTTAAAAGAAAAAAAAAAACAAAACAGTTGGAAACACAATGTAAATTGTATAGTAAACTGGTCTAATCAACCATAAAAGACAATATTGCTAGCAGAGTATTATAACACATTAAATAACTGGGCAATTTTAAGTCCCAGATAGTAAGTCCACTACAGGATACATAATTGCAAAGCTAAATGCAGAAATACATTTTCCCCCAGTGAAAAGCAAAAATATGTGTTTTCTCCTCAACACCTCTCTATACACTTCCTTCCTCTCCAACTCTGCCTCTAGAGGAGACACTGGAATCTGACAAATGCTTTGACTTTTTAAACAGCTCAAGATTTACTTTCATTCAAAACTGTTGTAGTGACAGGGTTCCATAGTACTTCCCTGCAGCACTCACTGCTTCTCCCTTCTCTATTTCTATTTTAAAAAATAACTTTGAGTAGCAAAAAAAAAGGGGAGATAAAAAAAAAGCCTCACTAAATTGCCTCTGCATTACAGCCACGAGAAGGAAACAAAACTGAGAGACACTGTTTGCTGTCCCTTCGCCCTCTGCAGGTTTAAGTCACTCGAGTACAGGCAAGCTTATTTTAAAAATAATTTTCAACTGCGTGAATTCTTGGTTAACAGCAGCACAGTTAATGATCAGTCTTTGAAAGAGCTGCTCTTTCAATGGCTTAAGTCTGATTTGAAGTTACAGGAAGAAAAAAACAATCTACTGACTAGGTTCAGACTCAGCAGTTTAAGGTGATTTTTTATCAAGTCACTGAGGCCTAAGTTCACAAAATAAGCTGAACCCTGGACTTCCCAAATACACTGTCCACACTGCACTCCAATTATTTTTCCCTTTGACTCAGGAATATTGCATCCCTTGGGTCTACACCATCTTTATTAAGTAGATCCAACATCTAAGGACAAATTAATTGTCTCATCTGCACAAGTAAATAGAAAGCTTGTAGAAGGATCATCTCGTCATGTGCTTTAGTGCTAAGCGCTTTGGCAGCCACAGCAGTGTGTGACCACCCCAGCCCTGCCTGGTGCTCACGAGAAAGTTGAGACACAGGGCAAAGCCTTTCAGGCTTATGATGACCCTGGTCTTCATTCACACTTCCTGAAGAAGTGCTTTAACACCACTTTGCCAGCCCCTTCATTTTTTTCATCACTTGTGTAGTTAAACAAGCAGTCACCCACGCCTAGAAGGAAGCTTCAGGTAGTTACGCTCGGGAAAGGTAGTGGCTGGCGAATCCAGTAAAAGCATCCCTCTAAGAGCTGCAAATGTGTGTCGAAGTTCATTTTTTATATACTAATATTCTCTGCTGCCAGTCTCGTTCTTAGGTGCGTAATTCACTGATTAAGAACCTAGATGCCTATATTGGCATTGCAAACCCCACTCTTGTAGCCCCACACCACACTCCCCACTGCCACAACCCTTATTGTGCATGGCAAGATCTAGGAGCATTATAAACCTGGTGCATGATCTCCCTTTCTCTCTGGGCCTCTGTTCTTCACCTGCAAATTGCAGATACTTCATCTCTGTCACAAAGGCAGTACAGGGATAACAGCAACAGGAACTGTAAGAAATTCTGCTAATGCAGATTATAGAGCTATCTAACGCAGAGTGACAGACCAAACTCATGTGAACTTTCACTGAAACCATGAATCCCTCTGCTCAAAACATAAAATACAGAACACCACAGAATAGCAACTGCATTTTTGCTACATGCAACTGGAAACGATGTACAGTAAATCTGAAACATTGCACAAGGACTTTCTGGAAGACGCATAAAGGTTTCTCCATCTTGGTAGCTGCTTTCCTTCTGCTTGAAACTTGGGTAACGTACATGATCAAAAGAAATGTTTATTTACCACGAATACAAATAAGTAATCTTATTAAATATTGCAACTTAGTACTGATTCTGAATGACCTTACCAATTAAAACACATGTACATGTTTGTAACAGCTCGCACAAGAACTAAACAATACAGGACAGTCGAGTATGTCAGGTAAAAATGGGGGGTTTTTTTAGTTATATACCAGTAAATAAAGCCACATGGACAGACAAAAAGTAGATATTAGAAGACACATTAAGCTATACACAAGGTCTTTTTTAGACACTGTATGAGTTAATAAGACTTGATGTGATGCTAGATACTCAACTTTTGAGACAACAAGATTGATACTTTATCTTTTACATGATACATACATATTTAAGTACCTTCAACTACCAAGTTAAATGTAAAAAAGTAGTCTTAGTTTTCTGGTCAGCCAGACATCCTGAATAAAGATCAAAATGTCATTTAAATCATGGACTTTTGGCAAAAAAGTCTGATGACTGAAATCCACTGAATTACTTTTTTTTCAATAAAATTCTAGAGGAATTCCCAGAAACAGTATGTAATATTGTCCTTCATCTGTGCTCAAGTGGATCACTAGCACGTCATACAGATTTGTAATAATGCTGTCAGATGCTCAACAAGTTAAGATCAAAGCCATACAATTCCAGTTTCAACATAATGACACTACTGCCTGTGGAGAAAAGGTACAGCTGAAAGAAGTGAGAGATCATGCAATCATAGAATTATTTAGGTTGGAAAAGACCTCTAGGATCATCAAGTCCAACCTTCCCCTCCCTTGATGTGGGGACTTGACGACTAAAGGAAATTTTCCACTGTCTCCTTCAGCTTATTAATACAGTATAACACCATGTTACTGCAAGTGTTAAGTTCTGCAGTTAACAGACATTTTAATGTGTAAATTTACATTGTGCTTTACTACTAAGCTTCTGCAGTTCCACTCAACCTACAGAAGTACTGTGTCCATCTTCAATGACTTCCAGTATTACTCATCTTTCCAAGAAACAATATCCAATATAGAAACTGAAAACCTATTAGGTTGTACACAAAAGATGATCTATCCACAACGTGCATTTAAATCCCTAAGATGTGAGCTATAGTCTATATGACAGAGTTTCTACATGACTTATTATCTCTATATCTGCACACAAGCTTTTTAACAGTATCTTATATTAAGCGAGTGAGTGGGTGTACTGAGTACAGCACAAATATTTTGAGAGAAATTCCTGACTGGATCTCTGCAAATTATTTGTAGTGTCTTAGAAAAGCACTGTCCCTCAAAAGGCCAACAGAGTTTCTCTTTGGTTATTCCTAACAATGTGTGCAGAGCTCTCCTTAGACATCTGGAGAGTCCCAGCAAAACGCAAACATACACACTGTATTTCAACCTGATGCTCTAATTCAAAAGATTTAGCAAATACCAATCTTCAGTTTAAACATACCTATCTACTTGTGTTTCTGAAGGACTAGCATTATTGAAACAGACACTTTTTATTTTGGAAAATAAATTTTTCAAGATTGAATCTCTATAGCACTCATCAATGGAGTGTCCCTTTCTCAGACATCATTCTCTGTTTCCAAGAGCATAAATTCTTCCCTGCCCTGTTTAAAATACACTCTACATAATACTATTTCATCAGTCTGAGCAGCAATTACTTTAACATTTTTGTTTTCTTAATTTAAAACCTTACACATTTTTTCTTCAGCAAATCTTCATTTATGAGTTCTGCCGAAAATTTACTTAATCTTCTATCTAATACAAATAACTTCTCTTGTGGTTTGCTTATCACAGCCAACCACTGATTACCTTGCATAGGTAATGGTAAACTAAAAAAGTTATCATTCAGATTCTCAGCATTCTGACAAGCCACAATGATTATTTTTTTCTTTTTCACCTTCAAAGCATGCTACTGGCCTATATACATGAGAGAGAAAACTGCTGGTATTGAATGGCACATCAAGCAGTGTGCCAGCAGAATCGCAAACTTAACAAGTGTCTGAAATTCAGTACAAAGTTGTCAACAAAGTGATCTACTTTGTTTATAATACCAAGATTTTCCATTTGTCAAACTTCAAATCCATTAAAAATGTGGGTGTCATGTCAATCATAAATTATAAAGCAACCGCAGGGATGCCGAGCTTCTCTGGCTGAGTGGGCCACTTGCCTTTGTACAGGTGCAGGAGAGGGACACAGGCCATGTTCCCTACTCTATGAGAAGACTACAGCACACTCACTGGTAGTGGTGTGTGTCAGAGACACAATACTTGCTGAAGTGTTGGCCCTCACATAAATTCATGTGAGCTATCTAGTATTCGTGCATCCACTGTAATCGGGGTGCTAGATGAGCTGTTCAGGTATGAGTTCCAGGACACCATGGCATCTGACTTTCACAAGCAGCTACTAAATTTACCACACGGATAGCAAAGATCTTAACAAGTAGTTCGAGTTTACTCTCCTTCTCTAAACAGCTCTTATCTACAGCTGAAAATACAAACATCTAGCAGAAATTTAACCAAACTGGTATTACTAAGTCTAGTTTTTGTTGCTCTCCACTTGACTACCTCTGAAGTTAGCCCACATCCTTCTTGATGTGTTGAATTCATACTAGAACCCACAGGGCTGAGTTGAGCACAAGGGTCACTCCATGTTTAACAACCTATACTTCTGTTTGTACCTCTCAGTACATTATTTTCCTCCTTTGTTAAGTGCTTGACATAGCTGACGTTTAGCCTGTAATCCCCTACAACCTCAAAATCCTCTTCTGGTCTACTGTCTCCATAGCTGTTTCTACTATACGCCTGTGCTTTTCTGCCCTTTTTCTTTGTGCACTACTTTACGCTTACTCCTTTTCTTCAAATCAATTTCTCAAGATTATTCTGAATTCCAACTCTGTCCTTACAAGACCTCTTAATCCTTCTCAGAAAAGTGCAGTCCGTAAATTTAATAAATATATTCTGTATTCCATCATCCAGATCATTAATGCAAGTACTGAACAGTGATAGCCCTGGGGCAAATCCCTGCAGAAAGTCACTTGATACATTCTTCCATTTTAGAAGACAATCAAAACTCTGTGTGGCTTCCCAGTCTGCGTTGATCTTGTAGCAGTTTCATCTAGATTCACCTAGATCCTTCCTCAGTTTGAATCTGAAAATGTGACAGGTGAAAGTATCACAGACAAAATATCAGACCCCACCTTTCACACCTCCATCCACTAAACCGATCACCCTTCAACAGAAGGAAATTAAGCTGGTTTGACAGGACTTGCTCTTGAGAAATTTGTGTTGATCATGAAGCAAATGCATTTATCAGGCATGTCTAGAACACCAAGAAAGTTTGTGAGTGTGTCTGTTTTTATGCATGCAACATACTTTAAAAAGCCTATGCATAGTAACGTATCAGGGAGGCACTACAGAACATCATGGAAGACACCAGCCATAGGACGCAGACACCATCACCACATGGCCTGGCATGCAATGAGTTCTCAGAAGCACGTATCAGATTGGATCAGTTGTCCTGAGGGGTTACATGTGGCTCGCAGACTAAAGGTTGAATGCCACTACAGTACACCATCCTTACATATATTAGCTGCTTTAAATCAGCAAACCAAAGAACTAGGTGGAATATTCTGTTGAAGGAGAACATTCTCTTCTGATCACCTCGTGAAATTATCAGACAAATATTTCCCTTTTTGAGGAGAGAATAAGTTATGTATGTCCTTCCAGTATCCAACCCCTTCCTTCAAATCCAAACTAGATAGCCTCTAAAATGGTCTGTTTCAAGACTAAATGTGGTACCCTACTCTTGTCCTTATATTATATATTCCTGTGATATGTTACTGTTTTTAAAAGGTATCTGATGTATTTTAACAAAACTGTTAGAAGGAAAATCAAAATTCAGTAAATACATTTAGGAAGCCAAAAGACTAACTTCTTACCTTAGAAAGGCATTTGATTTCAGAAATATAAAATATTAACATAGCAACATGAACGGGAATGCTATGAGAATTATTTAACAGATTTGTTACCCTCCAAGACACGTGCTCCAAAATTAAGGGTGCTGCACTAGCTCCTTGATTATCCTACCATTGAATTGCTGATGCTCCACAGTAACATGGCTGTTTAGTGGTAAAAGAACACTCCACTAGCTGTTTAATCAATACGTTTAATTTTGGAATTCTGTCACTCACCACCCAATACCCCATACTGCTACAAATAATTGTAATGACCCACAGTTTTCAGTTTTTCATCACTGAATACTTTAATTGATCTCAGTTGTTCTCAGGAAGATGACTTGCAGTGAAAATGTAGAAGAATGCCCACAGTAATAAATGAAAATTGGACAATCAATCTCCTGTAAGAAGCAGCTGAGCTCTAACTTTCAAAGTGATAGACTGGTCAGAAGAGTCTGCTGCAGCCAAGCCAGTACCTCCTCCAGCTGACAATCCTGAAAACCCTGTCATTGCACAGCCATCCTCCACAGCACAGGGTATCGTCCCTGTGTATCTGAAGTCCCCACAGGCATCTGCACCCTGTTACATTGAGTCACCTCCCACTAAAAAGTCTTTTAGCTCTTGGAGCTAAAATTCACAATTCAGTCTGTCTTAAACAAAACTGTTTTATAGCCACATATGTTTTAATTAAAAAGGGTGGAGACAACCTTAAGCTGAAGGAGGAACAGTGGAAGTGATACGATTACATCTCGAAACTGGAGCAGGAAGGCATACACATGCTACATTATTCAATGTTAATCTGGTGTGAAGACTACAGATCTCTTCACATCAGCAATGTGGTGTGCCAGAGTTTATAACTTCCAGAAAATTAATTTTAGTAATTCCTCACAATGTCTATACCTAGCTCTGGATACAGTATAGGAACCTGAACAGGCTTTTGCTTTTCACTTGTCTTTTAAAAAAAATTTGCCCAAACATTTTCTAATAAAGTTATACAGCATTTAAAAATACAATTAAAACAAAACACCCTGTACAATATAGCATTTAGACGTCTTCACATTCAATAAATTTTGTCTTCCACAGATAGAAATTCGTCCTTATCAAACTCAATTACAGCTGATGTCAAGAAACTTCCTCCTCTGATAAAATGCAAAAAGAAAAAAAAATAAATTTTCCAGAAGTCTGGGGGGCTTTGCCACCTCTTCTCTACACAGCAAGTGTCTCAAACACTTCGTCTTTTGCAAGGAAAGGCACCCCAGGGCATATACATGACCATTTGTTTTTGGACCTCT
The DNA here is from genome assembly GCA_033124195.1 of Coracias cyanogaster. NCBI lineage: Eukaryota > Metazoa > Chordata > Aves > Coraciiformes > Coraciidae > Coracias > Coracias cyanogaster. The sequence continues at coordinate 5,553 of JAVSBS010022865.1, read as the reverse complement.
GATAGCTTATTTTGGATTCAGATGAATCAGAAACAAGCTAAAAATATTGGTTATCATGGAAAAAAAAAAAAAACATAATACAGTCTTTCATGTTTTAGCATTTCAGAGTAAGAGCCTGAAATAGTATTCCACCCACACTCAAAAAATTGAAGATATGCAAAAATTCCCACGTGCAACTTTATTATCTATTATTGAAGTGGGAAAATGACAACATTGGCAAAATTTTGCCATTTTTGGTAATAAAATAGGAAAGCAAATGAATTGGCTTCAGTCCTGAATCTTCTAGTGAACAGCTGGGAAGGAGGAGGCAAACAGCAGTATCCCAAAAGCCAGACTGAAAAAGATGAGCCACAGATTGAGAAAAGGTGCCCAACTCTCTTTGGCTTGATACAAAAAGGGCAAAACAAAGTAAAAAAAAATTAATTTATGTAGTCATTCAGATGACACCTTGTTTCTTGTTATGACACTGTATTAAGACAAATAACATAAAGCCTAACCACAAACTTAAATAAAAGCTATGTGCTTGAATCCTCAGAAACTGAAACTGGTCTTTTTCTTACTGAAAGGCCTACAATAACCATCCATTATAACCACAGATTATATTTAACTATTCCTTCAGCCATTTCTCACACCTTCCTTGCCTTCTCTCTTGTCTAGTTGACTTTCACTAATAGTCAACTAATGGACAAAATAATTTCTAATTATTACACAGAAAATTAAAGGTAAGTGAAAACGAAATTACTTCTAAACTCTCTAGTCCTTCTTAACTTGACAAGGAACATTTCCTCAAAAGGAAATGAATGATTCTGAAGAGAGTGCACTATGAAATACTTCTGAAGGCCATGTAAAAACATGTTTCTTGAGAAAGTCTACAGCAAGAGTGAATAACAGGTGGGAAGGACCAAAATGTGAAGAAGAGTAACATGGTTTTAGTGGCTCTTTTTAGCGTTCATGTGTGTTTTTCTTTCTACAACCTCATACCACGTGCAGGTCTGTGGTAGAATAGTAATTAAACCAGTTCTCAAATTAGGATCCTCTGCCTACAGCAGATGAGAAACAATATTCTTCTCTAACACACGACTGGCTTCACAGATTCTTACCAAACATCATGTAGATGCAAAGCAAAAAGGATCAGGTCTCCCTCTTCAATTCACAGAGCATGCTCTAATGGCTGGCAGGCTATTCCCTTGACAGAAATATTTCTCAAAGATCAATAACGTTAATCTTTATAGGATTTCACCTTACACTTTCTCCACACTGCTGGCAAGGGTCTATTTCACCCTGTCAGTTCTCTGACATACAGATATCTGGATCATGGTCCTGATCATGGCACATCTCTTGAGTATAAAATTCTCTAGCTGAAATAAAGATGAGTTGTAGAGGTCAGATAAAGTGATTTAATGGTCTCTCCTGATTCGGATCTATTTCACTGTCATATAATAAACTGATCCATTTGAACTGTTCTATTAGCACTGATTATTGGAAGTTAAATGCAAATCAAACATTTCTGGTCAGCAAGGAACAATCTCAAAGATTATCTAAGAGTACTTCTCTAAAGTTGGATCTAGCCAAATAGTAGGCATATAGTAGGGGAAGTACTTTCAAGTTGTCTCACACTATTATTTTTTAGCAGAATTCTAGAGGGCAAGCTTTACACAAGTGACTGAACTAACTTAGACCAGTCCATTTAACAGCATGGTTAACTACAGGCCGTTAAAAGGTTTGCTAGCTGTCTCAGGTACACTTCTGACCCTCTTGATAGATTCTAGATCCAGATTTTTATTTACAAATGAGCATCTCTCCCACAAGGCTTCTATCTATTGACTAAGCCCGGAGAAGAAATAATTACAGCATCCTTCACATACTCAGCCACAGAAGCAGCGGCTCTGTTGTTTGCAATAAAACAGTAAGATCTTTGTTTGTTCCTAATGGACTGTTGTCATTTAAGAAGGCTTTAGATATTTTTCTCATTCTTTACCCACCTGATCCTTCCAGACATTGATACTAATATTAAAGTTCTAGAGTATCAGCTCTTTTATCATTGATCTGTACAAAAATGCACTGATTATGGTAATACAGGCTGATTTTCTTTTCTGAATTAAATCCTGGTTCGTGAGCCTCTTCCCCAGAGAGAGATCCATTAGCTAAACATACTAAGTAGTTGGCCTTTGTGTTCACCCTTGTGATCTAAAAACCAGTGTCACAAGAAAAAGAAAATAAAAGAAGTTTCATTCTGAAGAGATGAAATGCACAGTCTGCACTGTATTCCAAAAATGCACCATTCTAGAATGACAGACTAAAATTTCTTCTTTTTTTGGCAAACTTAAGACAAACTATGGCAAGGATTCCTATGATCTGATGTCAGCCAGGAGGAAAAAAAAAAATCCTCCACTTGCCTTAATGACTTGTCCTGTTTCTCTAGGGAGGTGACAAATCCTTCTTCACTCTCCTTGTTTGCTGACAGAGCACATAAGGCAGCATTGCAGAAATTATGGTTTCTTATTGATGATTTGAACTTTGCTTGTTGAATCACTACATTAGGGAAAATGCATGTGTTGGTCTGCATACAAAAATCTCAAGGACAATAAAAAATCCTTTAACCTTCTAAGAGATCAAAAGATGATTTGATAATATAAGAACAAATCAAAAAATGCATTGGTTTCTTCTCCAGGCCTAAGTGCTGGACAGCCCTATGCTTCCATTTCAAATCAGTGATGAGAATTGAAGAAGTAACTCTAATCCTGACCTAGTATGGTGAACTATACTATATAAGATATTATCTTTCACCCTGCAGTGATGACAATGATTGAACAATCCTTGTACCAAAGGATCTTGTTTTGGCTCAAGCATCAGTCAAGTGCTGAATTTCAGCAGCTATTATTAAGATGGCTCTCCAAGGAGATGTAATTTAAACATGGATTTATACCCCACAACAAAGCATGTTTTTCATTAAGAAAAATTGAAAACAGCATTTTCACAGAATCACAGAATTGTTATGGTTGGAAAGGACCTTTAACATCATCAAGTCCAACCATAATCTATCTCTGCCAGGCCCACATCTACACCATATCCTTGAGCACCACATTAGGCTTTTAAATACATACAGAGATGGTGATTCAACCACTTCCCTGGGCAGCTTGTTCCAGTTCTTGATAAACCTTTTGCTGTAGTTATTCCTAATGTCTCACCTAAACCTCCCCTGGCATAACTTAACGACATTTCCTCTTATCCTGTCAGATACGGCTTGTAAGAACAGACCAACACACACCTCCCTACAACCTTCTTTCAGGTAGTTGTAGAGAGTGATAAGGTGACCCCTCAGCCTCCTCTTCTTCTGGCTAAACAACCCCGGTTCCCTCAGCCATTCCTCATAAGTCTTATCCTTGAGACCCTTCACCAGCTTTGTTGCCCTCCTCTGCACCCTCTCCAGAACCTCACTGTCTTTCTTGTACTGTGGTGCCCAAAACTGACTCAAGATGCGGCCTCACCAGCACCGAGTACAGTGGGACAATCACTTCTCTGGACCTGCTGGCCACACTATTGCTGATACAAGCCAAGATGCCATTGGCTTTCTTGGCCACTTGGGCACACTGCTGGTTCATGTTCAACCAGCTGTCAATCAACACTCTGCCAAGCAGCTTTCCAGCCACTCCCCTCTAAGTCTATAGCTTTGCATGGGGTTGTTGCAGCCCAAGTGCGGGACTCTGTGCTTGGCCTTGTTCAAGCTCATACAATTGATCATGGCCCATCAGTCCAGTCTGTCCAAGTCCCTCTGAAGGGCCTCCCTACTGTCAAGCAGATCAGCACTCCCACCTAGCTTGGTGTCATCTGCAAACTTACTGAGAATGCTCTCAATCGTCTCATCAAGATCATTGATAAAGATGTTCAACAGGAGCGGCCCCAGTACTGAGGCCTGGGGAAAACCACTTGTGACCAGCTGCCACTACCCAGCCTTTTTTCTACTATATTGCATTTGAAAGAGCTCAAGAGCGTACAAAGACCAGCTGGACCTCAAGCCAAAACACCCTGTAACTTATATTTGTTCAGAGTCAGATCCATTCTTTTACATGGCTACAGACAAAAGGAGTATCTGTTTCCCTGCACTTCATTCAATGTCAGGTAGCCTATTCTAACAAAAACAATCATCAAATTGTATGTTTAGCCTACAGATTCTTAACTCTCACAAAAATTTCTGACTTCACAGCTCCAAATGGTTGGTCTCAAGCTAACTGTACCCTAGGCTAGTCCTACTTAAATTTTCTCATAATTCCTCACAACACCTCTGAGCTTTGTGGAATTGTTCTGACACCTCACATGACACCCCTTTTACAAAAACTCTAGATCAGGGACTTTGTATCAGTTCCTTGGGAGATAAATACTTGTTGGAGTCATCTGACAGACAGAGGGTACTATTATGTTCAGGTGCGGTTCACTTGCTTTTTTAGGCAAAAATAAGAGAGGCAAAAGATTTCATAATAAAAGGGCATGACCTTTTCAGGGACTTGTATCAATATAAACTCAAATAGGCAGGATCAAGTTCCAGTGGATTCCTAAAAGGGAAACATTTGGGCTAATAATAGCTATTTCCTGTGACAATGTCATCTGGATAAACAGTGTGACATCACTTATGACATACACAAGCACACAGCTGAGGTTAACTTGCAGCAGTCAGCAACTGAAGATGGGTCTTAAATATATGCATAAGTTAAAGTGCCTTTTAATGCTTATTTTTCACGAGAATAAATTTGGTCTGAAGATAGCTGTTTGAGAACTCAAGACTTCCTTGTTTATCTTGGCCCATTATGACCATTATTTATGAAAGGGAACCTACTGAACAAAGTGCTGGGTAACTGTTTTTAAATTCCTAACCTTGAAGAATATAACAAAATTACTGCATTACTCAGTTAAGCTGTAATCTCTGTGCACTTAAGCTATAAGCAAAAGTCATCTTCCACTGGCCTCTTGATACCATGTATACCAACCAAGTCTTGGCATTATGGGCATATTAAAGCACGATACAGTTTTGTGTTAAAATATTACCTTAATAAATTGTACAAGAAGTTAGTACAGCAAAAGTAATTCACCTCCTGATAAAAATCCATTATTTTTCTCCAACCTAGCAAGTTGTCATATATAAACATACCTTCACATTGTTGTAAAAGTCATACAAACCAGGCAACAGGAACTGAAAAACTGTTGAAGATCTCCTTGCAAAAAAGTACATTGCAGAATATACAAGAATACTTGCATGTAGACATCTTACCACAATAACACCATTTGGATTTTTCAGTACTTTGCTATTTTCAAGAGACAAAACATGTATAGGCATGTGCTTGTTCCTAAATGCAGGCTTATGTGTTGCCCAGAGAAGGGCAACAAAGCTGGTGAAAGGGCTGGAAAGCATGCCCTATGAAGAGCGCCTGAGGGAACTGGGTTTGTTTAGTCTAGAGAAGAGGAGATTGAGAGGAGACTTTATTGCCCTCTACAACTATCTAAAAGGAGGTTGTAGCGAGGCTGGTGTTGGTCTCTTCTCTCAAATTAGTGATGATAGGA
>JAVSBS010022864.1:0-32064 GCA_033124195.1 Coracias cyanogaster | reverse complement strand
GGATAGATTTAGGCTGGATACTAGAAGAAAGTTCTTCAACAGGAGGGTGATAGATCAGTGGAATGGACTGCCCAGAGAGGTGGTGGAGGCCCCACCCCTGAAGTCATTCAAGGTCAAGCTTGATGGAGCTCTGAGCCACCTGACCTAGGTAGAGATGTCCCTGCTCGTGTAGGGAGGTTGGACTAGATGACCTCTAGAGGTCCCTTCTAGCCTAAAACGTTCTATGATTCTATGTAGTCGTGGATGCAAACTTTACAGTATGCACAAGGCCACGGATTTTGCAGCAGCCCTAGTCCCTCTTTGCTCCATGATTTCTGTTTTCCTGGGCTCTGTAGCTACTTGAGAATCACCGATCCAGGACCTGAATTACAGTGCTAAAAAATTACAGCAGTGACTTCATGATTTGTACGATGTCCTTGGAAAGATTTTCCTTATGACTGTCCAATTTGGAACTCCCTGTTTTCCTTACTGTAACTGCCAGAGACCACTGCTACACACCATTAGTTACACTGGTGAAAGGAACAGGTAAACCCCTGCCATCCTGAGCTGTGGTGTGCGGTATTCTCAACAAGTGTCATCTCACTCTTTCACTTCGGCTTTGGAAAGAACAGCTTTCCCTCCCATACAGTCACACTTCTAGACAGAAGGGGCTACTGTAACCCAGTCATCTGACCCATATACACAAGCCATAGATGTTTTTTTCCCAGCAGCTGGATCAAAGTGAGTTTAAAAGACAACACATCTCGTCTTAAAGACTCCAAGTAATGGCAAGTGCCTTGCTCCACCTACTAATTTATTCCAATGTTTAATTAGCCTTGCTGCTAGGAAATTGCTTCTTTCAAGGTTGAATTTGTCTAACTTCAACTTCGAGACATCAGAACTTGTTATGTCTTTGTCTACAAAACTGCACACCCATCCCATTTTCATGGATAAGTAACTGTACATGGTGCTCCTATCGCTTCTCCTTGCTAAACTGAATAGATTGTTTTCTTTGAAGCCTCACATTGTAAGGTTCGCTTTGAGCCACTGCAGCATTTTTTGGACTCTCCAGTGTTTCTAAGTGCTTTTTGACTTGCAAGCACCCACCCTGGATACATATCATTGTGGTCTATACAGGCATGCTGTGCACAGAGTAAAAATCATTTCTCGGTCGTTGTTTGGTTTTCCCCTTCTCACATATCTAAAAATGGAATTAGACCATTAACTGCCCACACTGCATAAAAAGCTTGTGGAGTCCATTACCCACATTGAATCCCCAAGTCTCTTTCTGCATCTGTGTTTTCCAAGAGAGCATCTTTATCCTGCCATTCATCACCAATGCTCTTCCTTCCTTACTGTATGGCCTTGCAGCAGGGTGTGTTAAAATACATTTTATAATGTTGTGGCAATTTAAGCAGGTATTTGAGATCCTTCATTCAATTTAAGAACCGTTTCTTAGAGGCTGATAAATCACCAGCATAGATGACAGAAAGAGCAGGCCTGAAGCTGACCGCTGCGTGTCTACCTTCTCCTTCAAAGCCTGTTTTCTTCTCTTTTTTGTGTGTCCTACTTTCAGTGGATTGTTACATGTATGTGATTATGTCATTTTTTCCCCTTGCCAATTCCGTTTTGTATAGTTCAGCTATGAGAGCCAGACTGAGTCAAAAGCTTTTTCCAAGTATAGAGACAAATATCTTCCTCTGTTTTTGTGCTTTCTCCATGATTATTTATGAGATGCAGAGTAAATATGTGGTCAGTTGTTTGTCTCTCAGGAAGGCATCCCATTTGACTTTCAGTATTTAGCATGCTGTTGTTTTTCTGAGTAGATACCACATATAATTCATTTATTGATGATGCTGCAGAAATGTTTGTCTATGTTTCTTCATACCTAGATTTCTGCATAATGCATAGGCTGAAGGCATCTCTCATTTGGGGTTAACTGGATTAGCCAACAGAATCTCAGGGAAAGATTGAGAGTGAAGTGTTGTATTAAGCACGTTATTACACATGCACATATGTGCATGAACATGAGCACACACTGATCCTAAAGAAACCCACATGCAACCACTCCCTACTTGCGCCACTCCTCCCACATACACTTGCTAGCTTTTGTGAAGTTTCTCTCTTGACAAACATGGATAAACAACTCTTGTTCTCCCCACCTTGTTGCCTAAGCAGCAGAGGAAAAAGGCGAGACGCCTGCATAACAGGCCCACATACAGAGTGGAGTGCAGGGGTAAACAGCATTCCTAAGTCCCATACATCTCCAACCAACAGCAGAAGGACCCACCCTGATGAGAACCCGGTACCTTCTTTAAGGGCAGAGGCTGCAAAAGCGCTGCTTGCATGCGGTGCAGACTGCTGGCTGCAAACCTTCAGCAGGGGAGAAATCTTTTAGTCCCATTGCCTTAGCTACATGAGGCCCCCTTGCTGCTGGTGTATGGCAGCCATAAGCTCCCCACAACAAAAGACAGGGATAAGCAAACAGGCAGAGAAGGCCATGCTCAACTGCTCTGTCAGCAATACAACAGCCACCAAGGGCAGAAAAGAGACTGTCAGCAGCTTCCAAAATGCTTGCATGAGCACCCTGGGTGGGGAAAGGGAACCACAGCGCAAATGTTGTCCTGGAGACATCTACATAGGGATGTGCTGTCTCATGTCTTTGCTACCCGTTAAAAAACATTTTTTCTTTTTACAAGGTCTTGTAGTGACAGGATGAGGGGTAATGGGTTCAAACTGGAAGAGGGTAGATTTAGATTAGATGTAAGGCAGGGAGATACTGGAACAGGTTGCCCAGGCAAGTTGTGGCTGCTCCATCACTGAGTGTGTTCAAGACCAGGTTGGATGGGGCCTTGCACAACCTGGTCTAGTGGGAGGTGTCCCTGCCCATGGAGGGGGAAGGGGGGGGTGGAACTACAAGATCCTTAAGGTCCCTTTCAACAGACAATTCTATGATTTTGATTCTATGATTCTCAAAAGAGCCAAATTCCACATTACTTGATTTTCTTCTGCTTATAGGTTCCCTTTGTGTTTCAGAGCGGGCACAATACTTGTCTCCGTTTCCTCTCCTCAACTCTTCTTAAACTTCTCCTTGCTCTGTTAAACACCTTGTGTGTTCCAGCCAAGGGGCTGCCCCATCACGGTGGTGGCTGACATGAGCCCTACACCCTTGAAGCTGTACAGTTGGTTTTGTGAAATGCTTCTGCGTGTACCTGGATGCAAAATATATGCCCTCCTGTCATTCCTCTCTCAGTAGCTGAGCAGAAATATGGGCAATTGCAGAGAACTCACAAAGAACTGTGAAAAACTCAGCTTACCCATTATGTGTTATGCATTAAAACCTGTCTCTGTTGAGCTGTCCAAGATAAAGTCCTACTGGCATTTGATCAAAAGAGTAGGAAATTACCTTGATTTGTCCTGGCTAGAGCTGGCTGCCTCATGTAAAAAATATTTGTGAATAAATTATTTGCAGATTGATGGGGGAAAAATGAGTAATTTATTTGATTAATATTGTTCAGCTGGCTATTGAGCTAGCCAAATCATGAGGAAAAAATATTGAAATATTGGTGAATGATCTATTTGAAAACCTAGTTGAAATCTGACAGGATAAGTTGGCCAAACAAAATATTTATCCCTATTACTCAAATACCAGTCGACCTGGATAGCATTCATGCACTAGTAAAGCACAACCCGATCCTTCAAGCCATGGCTCTAAGAAAGGTATTGAAACATGAATTCAGATCTTCAAATCTACACTCACCTTCTCCTTAAAAGAGATTCTCTTCAACCACAGCCCAAAAAATACCTATTAATGAGCATAGAGCAGATTCTACATTTGCAGTTATTTATTCCTGTTTATTATGAAGATACTCTGGAAACTATCTTGTCCGATATAATAGCAATGAAAATTGAGTACCTTTTACTCCACTACTGCCTCCCTTCAGTGGATCTCTTAGCACTTTACAAATTTCAATGGGTTTAATGTTACAGCTGTTCTGTGAGGCAGAAGGGCATAATGAAACCTAGGAAAAGTAGGAAGCACACCCTGTGTGCTACAGGTTTTTTTACATCATAAACTCTCAGACTTCACGAGTGTTTTTACACTAAACCCCTTTCAACAGAGCACATCGTTTAAAGATTGACTACATTTTTCAAATCTGGCTGCTTAAAGTTTGGTTCTTCACTACTTAAGCACTCATAAACAGCTGCTTTATATTACATGTCGAGCTCTTGTTGAATGCAGTGGAAGTTTTGAGCACTGAACAGTTGAGGAGAAAACCCCATATACTGTGATACTTCCATACATGTGTATAGATTTAGCAGCATATCTCTAGGTGCTTGTCTGCATGATGGTCTACATCTATGGTTAGAGCCATAATAACTAGGAAGCAGGCAGGTTGCAGAGACTTGCCCATGGCTGTGGGTTTCATATCCATGTTACTGATGCCACATGAGCAAACCACACGCAAAAAAAAGTTATCCAACCTGTTATGCAATAAATGGGACATCCTCCTACTTCATGTCCCTCTTTTGCACTTCCAGCAGCAGGGCTGCAATCCCTCCATTGCTTTTTGGTTGAAATTGTGAATGCTTGCTATCCAATACGAGGGGCTGTGCTTCAGAACTCTAGATAGGCATTAAAGATTTGGCGTTAGATGTTGCGGCAGCTCCCACTACAGCTTGAACAGTAAGGATGAAAGCAACACCCCATTCAAACTATCAGACATTTTCTTGTCAACTTCAGTGCAAACGGGATTTGATCTCTAGTACCAAATTGAGCATCAGCAAGCAAAGAATTAGTGAAGAGAAAGTACGTACTAAGGCAGTATATGGCAAAATTATACCCCAACAACTTGCTGTCTGAATGCCTACAGAAGTGAATAATTACAGAACCAATCTAAAAGATACTTATTTTTATGTAAGGAAGACTGAATATGAAATTAAAGATATGCTGTCAGCTTAAACACAAATAAACTATAAAACCAGAAAAAATATTTGTATGATTGCTGCTGATCATTAGAGGCAGTTTCAAATCTAGATTTACTTGGCATGATTTTTGTTCTCTTTCCCACTGGCATATGTCTTCTCTTGAACTAGGAAAAATCAAAATGAGTCAATTTTGCTTTCAGGTTTTCTCTCTTTCTGTGTTGTGACTGCAAAAATCATAGGGGAGGATATTGCTCTTTTTTAAAGGAACAGTTTTCATTAGAAACAGAAAAGGAAAACAATAGAAACATTTCTGCTGGCATTTGTTTGTTTTTATATGGATTCTCCTAGGCAAAATTGAAGTCACAAGGAAGGGGAGAGTCTCTGCTTATAACATGATCAGGTACAATTCTCGCCCTGCTCCAAATTCACTTGTGATACAGTCCAGTTACACTCCATTTTGGGAGCTTGCTTTTTTCTCACTAAGGTCAATCTGAGTTTAGCTCTTCATTGAGCTTTTTACCTGTGGGACTCTGTCTTCCCACATCAGAAACAGGCTCAAGTTATTTTCTGACCTTGATTGCAATGAGTAGGACATCCATGCAATAAGGATAAATCAGATTAAACCAGAAGCAGTAACAATGCATTTCTCTGACAGGTCCCAGAACCTCACGTATTGTTACCTTCTACTACAGAAGGTGCATAACCCAACCTTGACTTTAGGCTATTCTGAGACACAGAAATTACAGAAACAGGAAGCCAGGAGGTCTCTGCCTATGCAAGAGTGAAATGCTACACATAATATACACTGAGCTGTCACCTATTATCCCGAGTTGATTTTAAATAATCTATAATCCAGGGATGAGAAGTGAGCATCATAGGATGTGGCAAATCCTTCTCATGCAGCAAGACAGTTTTGCCACTGTAGCAGACCATGAAAGAAGAAACACGCTGTCTCTTCAAGAGAGGAGGTCTAATTTCCTGAACGCTGCGGCTAAAAGAATCTTTTTGAGTCCATTTATATTAACAGGAGTTAATTAAGAGATTAGGCTGGGGCTGGTGATCATGACCCCATCTGACAATCTGGGCACACCCTTGATTAACGAGAGCCTAGAAACAGGCAAGAGGCATGATATAATCTAATGCAGTCCCTGAATCCCAAGAACAGAGATCTCAGTCCAAAGGACAAGCCAGAATTCAGTCTTCTTGGGGTCTTCCCTCCCCCTAATGGGTCTGGAGGAGATGATATGAAGAGAGCTCTGTGTTCTCAGACAAAAATCAGGGAAAGTCAGTGAAGTCTCAGTGTGTGTTTTTCAGGTTCATTTCGTACTTGCAGTGCCAAGCAAAGAGATTAGAGATGCAAAATACATGCAAAGTAAAACCAACATAAAAGTTCAATGACAACTGGCAAACTGAAACCTCTGCTTTTAATGGAGTTTCAGAAACAAACTCCAGGAGCTTGATGCACAAATAATAAAGGAGAGCAAAGCAACCCATGTACTTACTTTATTTCCAGTCCTTTTATCATACTAGTAGTCCAGCAGCTCCTGCCTATTGCAATTTGCCGTCGTCTTCCCTCTGTTTTGTTTTCACATTGGATGACCAGCTAACTAACTATTGAACCAGCAAAGAAAAAAATAGAAAAAAGAAGGGTCAAAAACTGCAGATGCCTCAGTGTTTGTGCCCAGAGGACATCAGATAACAAGCTGTTACAGTCTGTCTGCAAATCCACTGGTTGGCTTGTAATTCTTGAGTGTCTACATAAGGCCTCATTGATTCTAGTTTGGCACTTTGCTCATGACCCTGCAGCATTTCAGGGGTATCTGCCGTTCAAAAGACTTATCAGCTCACCCAGCACTTCTTCTAGGAGTCTTGGATAGTGATCAATGAAGCAACTCAAGATGTTACCTTCTCAGAGAAACTAGATCTCACCCCAGACCTTCAGAAGAGCCATCATCTGTGGGGGCTCCTGTTATCTGCTAGGACACTGCTCCATACCTCTGTGCCTTTACAAGTCTTGCATCCTCAAGGATGTTCACTTTTAGACGGTGGTCTTTTATTGGCAACACAGGGAACATGCCTGCTGATCTTGTGGTTCACCAGGACAGCTGTAAAAAAAATATCACAAGGTAAACTAGAGCACAATATCTCCTTGCCTACTCTGTGACGGCAGGGACTGCAAGCAAGGAAACCCATTCAGATTCAAATCACGATATATAAAAGTCTCACTAATTTAGACCCAAGGGACTTCAGAAGAGGGCAAATTCTGGCTCTCTCTGAGAAAGCAGTGTCTGCATATAAAGTCACTGGAAAATGTCCAGTAATGTTACATGTACTGTGTCCCTCAAAATACACTTCTGTGACTGGGGAGTAGTTGCTATTATTCATGAAGTGCATGTCTTATAGCAGAATAAGAAGGTTTGGTAAAAATAGCATGAATAAATACTATTAGCATTGTTTTAAAGAGACCTCTGTTCCAGACTTTGCGTAGATGAGTGAGCAAAACTGGGCAAGTCTGCGCAGGGACTCTGGCTATTTTCTTGTATCTCCAAGGAAATCAGCATTTCTCCATTGGTGGAAAGGATGAGAGCCTATGCATTCCTCACCACTCAGACTTCCTATGGGCTTTCAGACCAGCTCTTCACCCACCACCATGGCAGCAATGAAGTGGAGCACTGTCTCATACGAACAACACTATCCAAGAGAGAGGGGGATTGAAAAGCAGGGAAGGACTAGTGCAAAAGCATTTCCAGAGCTTGTCACGGAGGATCAGGGCAGCTGGGTAGCCTTGGAGACAGAAATTGAAGGTGTGTTACGGGGATTTACATGCTGGTTTTGGATGCCCTGTTTCAATTTAGGATGATTAGCAATACCTATGAAAGCCCTCAGGAAACTGACTCCTTTACGTTTTTCTAAAGGCATCAGACAAGGCATAGTCCCTTTCTTTTAGCAGGAATTCCCTGATCAGTGTCTGGAGAAATGTGTTGCTTTTCTCCTTGCTGAGGCTAGGCAGCTGCTGTGCTCGCTAGATTATAACCCAGGCTGCATGGGAAGATTTGATTTAAGGCAAGCCTGCCTGATGACTCTCTGCATGTAAAACTTCCAAACAAGGAGGAGCGAGCAGCTGCGATTACAGTTTTCAATTGGGAAGTGAGAAAATAGAGATAATTTCCGTTTCTACAGCAGTGTGAGTAGTTATCAAAAAGAAAATGGTTGACTGGCAGCTAGAAGCCTTGCTCCTACTACCTAGAGCAACGGGCCAGCAACAGCAGCATAGATGAAATCCCTAGATGGAGGGGTCCACTTCTAAGTGTTAAATCTCCTTTCACCATTCTCATGTTAGTTTGGTTTTCATTCTCACTTACTTGGAATTTGCATTTTTTTCCATCAGAAAATACTGTGTTTTACAAGGTTTGTACATGGATAACTCTTCCGTGATTCCAGGTTGCCTCTGCTTACATCTCAACAGCCGATTGAACAAGAATGCAAGCCATTCAGGCACTAAGCCCCTATAAAACCCTACATCCGTTTCTAGATTAAAAGCAACAATGTTCATTCTCAAGAACACTTGAAAAACAGCCATATTTAGCAGGTGACGGGCACTCCCCATGAAGTTGCTTTCATATAAAGCTAGTCATCTGGTGCTGTCTCAGACAGGGACTCCTAGCAAATTTCATATACCCAGGGTCTGACAAATTCAGGGCAATAGCCTTCTGACATGTTAATAAATGCCAAGCCAATTCTGGAACCATCTTCTGGCATATCTGGACTTATTTATCTGAATGTTGCCAGCACTTCTGCTGCCACCGAAAAGAAGGCGGTGCCCCACACGAGTGACACCAGCTCAACTGAACTACCTGACCACTGCAGCGTGAGAAGTCCAGTGGTGCTCAGCTGGTCTAAGTGAAAACCCAATGAAATCCGCTTAGTGATCAAGCAGTCAACTTTAAAACATCAGTATAATCTGCTACTGAGCCCACGGGCTCTCCGAAATAATAAGCGTTAAAGAAAAAACGCTTTTCAGAAAGCAAGGTCTCACCAATATCTTACATAGCAGTTAACGCTTTTTGCATTTCTTGTTGAGCTTCTGTAGCTGGTCTTCTCTAACTGATCCGGTCAGCACATGTTGGAGCACATCTCATGCCTATTCAAACAAACAAAAGAGAATGTCTCGTCTTTCACTTTCTCCTTTCTTCACACTGCAGGGAATTACTGCTCTTCTCCATTCTGCTTCTCATGTGGAGAGAGTCATTTTTAATTTTTTATTGCAGTAAAAATAATACAAAGCTGCATGAATGAAGCTGGCAAAATACAGAATAGGGCTTTACTCTTCATGCACAAAGATAAAATGGTAACATAATATTTAATCAGGGAGTGAAAGAAAGAGAAGTGAGTTCATTAACTTTTCCCTTGAGTGAAAACTCCTGTTTTCATTCTTCTTTTATTTTTATTCAAATAATTTGCAAGCGAACACCATCCGTATGCAAATGCAGATGTGTTCTCAGAATACAGCTTTCTTTTATATAGATGATCATGAACTCACTCCAATAAAGGGAAAGAGTCAGGATTTTTCTGTATAAATAATTGGCCAGGCAGCCAGCAGTAAAGGCTCTATTAACCTCCAATTATCTCTTCCACATTCTTGAGAACTTGTATACGTCAGTGGACAGTGTTTTGCAGCACTGGACATCACAGATCCAAATTGCTTTTATCCAGGTTTCATTTTCCCCCCCCCCTACTCGCTAGTGACAGCAGAAGAGGAGGAAGCTACTTTTGCATTTAATTCTTCATGCAGCAAGTTTCATGCTTGGGAGCTTTGGAGGCTCCATACTGGCTCTAGAAAGACCCATGTCTCCACTTCTGGATGCCAACAGGAGCTCTGGATTTTGCCTGGAGTGCACTTGGAGGCATGGCTGCCTGTGACACAGAAGGACAGGGGAAGGGCAAACAGGCTTTGATTTTGAATGATGGGCAAACATCATTCAAAAGATGACATTTGAATTGCGCCCTTATGCACCAGAGACCTAGAAACGGGAATGTGATTTGTTTCACGACTGGGGCCAATGGCAGGGGAAAGGCTCAGGGTGACAGCTTCCAGCAATGGTTGGGGGAACTCTGAGCCCTGACAGATTGCTCACCTCTATCCCCCTGACCTGTCTGGCAGCCACCAGTTACCAGCTTCCTGACTCAGGCATCAGCTCTGATGCTCGTTAGGCATCCGCATTATGGAGAGAAGTACTCTTGTTGAGCAGGCATCCCAGGTAAAAGAAGGCGCACAAGAAAGAACAGTGAAGCTTAGCAATAGGACTGTCTGTTTAGAGGCACTGATCTGGACCTTCCCATGGAGCTCCACCCCAAAAGCTTCCCTGGCTGGACTCTAATAGCAGCATGCTCCAGCCCTAAAGCACAGAGCACAATGACAGCATCAGAATAACTCCAGAGTCAATATGTCCTGAAGGTATGCTACTTTTAGAGGAGACTGTGTTATGTCTCTTCCAAATGATCCCTCTTGTGGGTGTTGCCTCCAGATACACCCACTTGGAAAGCAGTTTTGTTGAGCAGAAGTTTGTAAAGAGATGCAAACCCAGTCATTAAAATAACCTAAGCGATTCCCATGCCCCCCCTATGACATAAAATACATACTTGTCTCCTGTTACCTGGACCTATTATTTCTGGTTTCTTTCTGCTGTTGTCTCCTTTTAGATTACCATGTTATCAGAAGACACTGATTTATGATGAGCAGATGAAAAACAGGAGAGCCAGTCCCTTCCTTGAAGATGTTACTACTGTCAGATTAGTATGTGAAAAACAACCAGGAACTTCTTAGTGAATCTTTCTGGAATATTTCCTAAGCAGCTGCTGATTCTTTCTGAGTAATAACAGAAAAGAAATCTGAGAGGAGAAACTGCAGCTGCTGCTACAACAGAGAGAGTTTATTATGAGACATTGCACTCTTTTGTTTTTTCACTTCATTTGTTTGGGTTTTGTTGGGGTTTTTATTTTTGCCAGAGTGTTAAATTACTATGGAAAATCCACACCAGGAAATTGATATATACCCCTACCGACAGGCAGGTTCCCATACAACCACAGATGATGTCAGCTATTTTGGTTAGTAACGATTTTGTCCCCTGTGGCGTTTCCATTCCCTTGCTACAGGACTCAAATTTTGCACTGAAGGCACAGAACTGGGATTTGAGCAATTTTCCACCAGTGCCTGCCTCTTTCCAGCACATGCTGGCTCAAGTTACCTCCACTTACAGTGCCAAGGTGCACCACAATTGTAGGTATCTTCTTATTTGCCTTCATGGTTAATGTGTTCCAATACTAAACCCTTCTGAGAAAGGATGATATGTGCATTGGATTTTTAGGTCCTATTATAATACAGTAACTGATAACAGGGAACACTGCAGTAAAACACAATTCCCAAGGCTGCACTTAAGGCAACCTTTCAGTCCTTAATTACTCAACACAGAAGCGGAGAGGAAAGAAAAAAAAAACCAAACAGGAAGAATGGAGCTCCAGGCATCTGCTCCCACAGTCCCTAAGGAGGAAACCTGAGCTGCCAGCGTGGAGCCCACCACTTTGCAGCGCTCCCCCTCCTCGGAAAGCACAAGTGTCTTATGCTTGTCTTATATCCAGGGCCAGCAGGAACCAAGAGATTATGAAGTGCTGTATTCTCAGTGCAGACCTAGCCCAGCGCTACCAAGAAAGGAAATTCAGAAAAGGTCCAGTTTTTTAGAAGAATTACTGAAGCTTTTTGAGTTCCATGAAATGCTACTTTACATTCACATTATGAGGCCATGTGACACTGAGGCCAAGAACCAAAACGAGGGACAATACATCATATTGTAATATAGGTGGACTTCAGGTGGCACCAGGAAAGCTGCATGAAAGTTGAGAAACTTCTAGTCACCAGCAAGCTTTGCTGAAGCACCTCTGACGTCATCCAACCTCTTCCTTCACTGCCAAACATCTAAATAAAATAAAATAAATGCTATCATTGAGCAAGTACATTATTTACCTGCTCAGATATTCTATGCCCTCTTCTGGAGGCTGCACACTCTTCTCCCCACCACAGTTCACTTGCTATGCAAGTTCAGTTACATATTTGTCAAGTCCTTTCTGAATCTGGAAGCACTGATGTGTCATGGAAATATTTCTTTGTTCAGAGGTTACTGGGTGGATTAATTGCAGTAGCTCCTCAAAAACAACTTAATCTGGATTAGCAACTCACCTGGCTCTTGGTGCCACAACTGTGCATGTGTTCAGAAGGATGGATGGGAAATAGGTTAGGTTGAAATAATTTTTACTCTTCGTGTCTCTTGACATGTCTTAAGCAACTGGCCTAAATGCCTGGCAAGCATTTGCCAGTCCTTGTTAAGTCCAGCAGTACTTAAATGTATTATGAAAGTGAGTCAACAGAGAACTTCAGGCTGGTTTGGGGACTTTCAAAAACTTTCTCAGGCAATCAGCTAGACCATATCTGCCTAAGCAGCTGAGTCCCTACATTATTTGTTGACTTTAAAAAAAAGTAGTTTTAATCAGCTACGTGACTTTGCAAACAGTGCATTGTATGTCTTGGAATCAAAACTGCTCTATGACACAGACATGTTTCAGTATTGATTCAATCGACATGTTTCATTATTGATTCAACAAGTTTCAATTCCATATGGCTTCAGTTACAGAAAAACTAACTGGAGCCTTTCCTTTCCTGCACAAAAGATTTCTCAGCTAAACTTCAATACAGAAGATTTGTTTCAGGCATGTGCAAGGGGTGGAAAGAGCCTAACTGAATCTGATTTGCCAGTTAAAAAAATTAGTGTGGATTGCTATTTCTTATAGATGAAAGGAAAAAAAAAGAAAAGAGGCCAGATTCTGAGCTGATGACTGAGGTGATGACCTGATCCCATTTTACAACTAGGAAAATAATAATCCTAGAAGGATGACTCCCTAGGAATGTGACAGGATGGTGTGTGGGTAACTGGCAAAAGTCATGGACCATCATGGTACTCCTCTACAGACCAGAAGTCAAAGGGAACACCACAGCCACAAGGGTTTTGATAAATCCATGCTCCTGATTTTGGCAGCCATGGCCTCTCAGTTCTGCTGGCTCTGACACCAATGATCTTCTCATGGAGGCAAAGCCACCCCTTAGTAGACATGTATGGGATCATGGCTATCCAGTCTTCCTCCTGCAGCTTGTGGTCCTCAGCCAATGTCCACCCAAGTCAACAGGAATCTTTTTGTTGACTTGAAAGCACACTGACTAGGCTTTAATTTATCATTAGAACACTTGAAGTGCAATTAAAGCCTTATTGTGTAGAAATGGAAGGTGGACACTCTTCCTTGGGTGATGCATTTTTCTAGCATAGCTTGGTTATTGGGACTGATGATTATAATACCGGTAACAGAAATTGTTGCCTTGCTGTGAGCCTGCCAGTGGCTTCCAGTGTTGGGTGATTTAAGGAATCATGGTCTTGCTTCATTCCCAGTTTTACAAAGCTTCACAAGGAGATAAGTCTACACCTTCCCTGCCTTTGGTATCCCTTCATTAAGTGCAGTGTCCCCTTCTTTTCACTAGATTGTCTCACTGTTGCTTGAGCCCTAGCTATGAAGTAGGGCATTTCAAAAAGGTTCGTGCTAGAAATCACTCTTTTGCTGAGATGTGACATCATTTGTCAGAGAGGGAGCAAGGTCCTGAGGAAGGTAATGGGCACTCATCACTCTGAGACCAAACAGAATCTTTCTGTTTAGGGAAACAAGGTCTGAGGAGCTCCCTGCCTACAAGTCTGCAAGATTTCACTCCAGCTTTTTCTCTGATGACTCTTACTGCTTTCGACAAGTCACCAGGCAATTGCAGATCAAAATCACAAACACAGCCCCAAATCCAGCTGGCAGTGCCTTAACTGAGACTGGCAGCGCCTTAACTGAGACTGGCAGCAGCTGATTTTCAAACCAGTGAAAAGGTATAAGAACATCACCAACATATTGATGGGAGGGATGGGGCTGTGCCTGCAGCTCTGGCCAGCCATGAAGTATCATAGCTGTACAGTGTGCAGCGCCAAGCATGGAGAGACTCATGGCCAAGCCCTGCTTTCAGGTCCTCCTCCTGTACAGAGGAAGCACCATGGCATCTCCTGCCTTCTAACCAAAAGGAAGTGTCATTGTCCTGCTTTGCTCCACCAGCCTGCAGGATGGGGTGACAGCAAATCTATGCATCCTGCCTCTTGCTGTCTTGTGGCAGAGGCTGCCAGATGCCACTTCCACCCCAGGGGACTGAGCAGGGCTCCAGTTTCCTTGGAAGGACTGCTAATGGGTCCTGTGCTGCACTATGTTCATTGCATGGACTAAACGGTTAGTTATCTCACGGTGCGTATACATTCAGAGATGGGCTAAAAATGGACTAGATGTGCTTGCCTGCATCTTTTTTAGCTAGAATTACCTGGGTATAGTAAAACATGCTAGACTGTTCCAGTTGCTCAAACTTCTATCTGTGTTTAATCAGCCCAGGTGCCCAACTGTCTGCTAAAGGAAATCCTGGAAGCCACCGAGATGGGCTTTTCTTTATGAAATCTCATTACTGTGATAGGTGGTAGCAGTGTTTATTATGCAGGTTGGCATTATATTCAGTTTCTTCTAATGCTGCCTGACTTTAACTGGCTGGGCTGACATCTTCTGTGAGAGGTCTTGCCTCGGGCTGATGGATTCCTCAGCCTTTTGTACTACATGCTGTTCAAATCCGGTTACTCCGGACCTATTAATTTCCTCATAGGTTCTTCTGTAACACCATTATAATTCCAAAGTGCTTACAGCAACTCCTGCATTTATTATCACCAGCTCACCACCTGATGGGAAGAGGCAGTCATTTCTGATACCCTCTTTTTGCTGCCTAGGGTCTGCCTACCCAGGGACCAGCACATTGGCATAGCATGAATAGGTTCAGAGCAGGACTCTCACTGATCTCTGCCACTGCAGAGACCAGCACCCCTAAGATTTTGAAACAGGCACCGTGCAACGAGAGCACACAGAGGCAATGAATACCTGCAAAAGCCTGGTTGAAGTGATGTCCATGATAGCCCAGAAGTACATGGCAGCATAGGCAGGGAGAAAGTCCAGCTTTCTGGGACAGCGCTCTGGTATCTTGCCAGTGAGACAGTGTCTTCCTTCAGCCTCCACCCCAACTACAACACACCTTCCAGCTTCTCTAGTGAAAGGAGTATAGGTCAACTGGCAATAGCCTCCTCCATCTTCATGTTTTGCTGTTCAGCCCCTCTGCAGCTGTAGCCTGTGTGCTAAGAGAGGCAGGGCTCCAAGGACTAAAACAGCAGGTGAGTTAGACACTCATGCAGCCCAGAATAAGATTGGATGAGGACACCATTATTCTGGCTCTCCTCCACTGCCTTCCTGCTTGTGGAGGGCTTGCTTTTGCAACCCTTAGCATTGTTCTTTTAACATCATTGGCTGGGGATGTGTGTGCAAAAGACATCTAACAGAGGCTGGCCATGTTTTGTAAAGACTTCTTGGTAGTAGCTCTGGACCAAGTGCCAGTGTAAAGACCAGAAGACACATACCAGTGTCCTTGGGAGGCCTGTACCTCCTTCAGAAACCAGGGTGGCGGAAATCTCAGCTCTGCTTCCTGTAGAACTCCAGCTGAGAGAAGCCTGCCAAACCCCAGGCACCAGAAAAAGCGCCTGTATTTTACAGCAACCTAGGGCAGCCTCAGATGAGTGCCATGGCTTTCCTCAGGGTCCTGCCCATGTGATTGAGCACCCACTCAGAGCAACCATGGCTCTCACCTGGAACCAGTGTGTTCTCCTGCGTGGAAACCAGGTGTAGGGAGGTGGGGACCATTAATCTCTTCTCACTGAGAAGCTGAGACATGGCCAGGATGGGCACCTAAATTCAGGTGCTAAGCTTAGGCTGAGATAATACAGATACATCTTCCTATACCAGAGATCACATGCCCCAGAGCATGGCTATTTATCCATCCTGGCATCAGGTCCCACTGGTTTTAGTATTTAAAGCAATGTTTCAAGACTAAATTCTTATTGCAGCCATGAAATAATATAAAAGGAGGCTCCTGGCTGACATGCAATCTCCTCCTCCTTCCACTTGTGGCATGACCAGTCCTACTTTATCAAGCTTAGCACCTTCACCTTCCACTCAGAAATGCCAGTCAGGATTTTACACTTATAAAAAGGCATCAAAGCGGATCTCACAGTCTATCGGAGCATGTGGTGCTCTTTATCCTATGAGCCCATCTTCACTGCAGCACTGAGCAAAATGGGCAATTCTCCTTCTGCAAGCCAGCTATTCAGATCTCAAACAGGTTGGGTTGTTTTTTGTGGGTTGTTTGGTTTTTTTCCCCCTGAGCTGCAGTTACTACTAGCTCTGTATTTTACAGGCATGTTGTTGTGCTGGATCAGAAATAGTAATGCATGGCTACTGAAGGTTGAGCCCTGTGTTTCGCTAACGTGTTGGAAGATGATGCCATCTGCAACATGATTCAGATCAGTGGTTCAGTGAAATTCTGTTGGCAGGGAGTTATTCACCAGATTAATGTTTCAGAAGCTCTTGTGCTTCCAAAATGATGCTTTGCCTTCCCTGTCCCTCTGCTATTTTCTTTCACATCTCTGTAGGTAGGCCCTGTCAGATGTCACAGATGCCTCATTAGCATGTCTGGACAAGCAGGAAATAGTCTTTGCCGGCAAAAAACCATGATGCACAGCTTGAAAGAGTGCACGAAGATCCTACCCCTCTGACACTTCAAGCAAGGAGCTGAGGTGCCACCAAAGCCTGTATAAGAGGCACACAGTGAGCATTCTCCCCTCAGACATCCCATTCCCACAGCATCCCAACACAGAGGGGGTCCTCAGAGCACATGCAGAACACAGTGTAGGAAGACACTGTGGTTCTTTCATGAGAAATGAATTTTGTCCATCTGAAGACCACCATGGCAAATTGTCACGTGCCTCTGGAACGTGCCCCATTTGTGTAAGTGAGAACAAATTGAAACCACCTTTGATTTTAATGTCATGTCAGTATTACAGATCCCTAGATGCATCAGCCTTTTCTGGTTTACAAGCAGCCAAAGTAACCTCAATACTCACTTGCAGAGATGGACTTTGCAGAGGTCCCCTCAGGGCAGGAAGTCTCATTGCTTTAGGTGCTGCTTCAAACACCTACAAAACCAGTAAAGAGCTCACAGCCCTATGAAACACCTCACAAATATATACCAGACAATTTAGACATGAGAAATAAAATTCTGCAGCGCTGTCGTGTGCACCTCTCCCCAGCTGTTTTCTGAAATACATTTTTCTGTAAAACAGCTCTTGTGGTGGCAATTTTCTTTAGCACAAAGATGTCTCCTTACAAAGCACCAGCAGTGTCAGACACATTTCAGAGCTGCTACAGCATCTTAAGGACAGGGGGGTTGTTGTGAATTACATCAGGCCTTCTCTGGGTTAAACAATCTCCATGTAGCGTTGTTTGTTATTGAGAAAGAGGTTAGAATAAATGAATTCTCATCACCATCGCAGATCTTCGTAAGCTGTCCATTGCCACGGTAATTGAGTGCAACAATTAAGCAATAAAGACAGTTGTTTCTGAAGTATTTTGAATATCATAAAAATAGTTTTAATGGTTAAGACCTAAAGTGCTGGGAGCCATCACTATGACAGCTCTGCAGACGAGAGCTGCGTCCCAGCAGTGAGGTGCAGTAAATTCACTCACAGCAACAGTAGATCACTTTGGAAAAAATAGTTAGGTAAAACAGGACATTTTAATACCTGTACATTTCTGGTGTGGTGTTGATTGGACAGCATGTCTGATCATTTTGTGCAGTAGAGTGACAAATAACTTAAAGAATTATTTCCTTGAAATGGTTTGGAAATATGCCTGGTTTTGCCATATATTTCATCTGTGAGGCAATTTTCCTCTGCCCTTCTCCACATCAGGCTGGAGTTTCTTTTAGAAAGATGTGGTAATACAGAGAGACATCAGCATCATTCACTGAATGAAAATACTGAAACAGCAAACAGTTTCTAAAAATAAAAATATAGTGAATATGTCTTTAGGTCTCTAAGGCATTATACGGTGACTAATCAGAGCAGTTTTCCTACGAAAAAGGGACAGAAGCAATAGAGATGGAATCAAATTTAATAGTACAAAATGTGAGGTCGTGCCCTGAGGGAGTAATAACGAGAATTTCTGCTACCAGCTGGGAGCTCATCATTTGGAAGTGACAGAGGAGGAGAAAGACCTGAGCACACTAGCTGATCAAATGTCTGTAAGCTGGCAATAGCATGCAGATGTGAGAAAGACAAATGTGAACCTAAGACATGCCAGATGAGGGATTTCTAATAGAACTAGCAAAATTTTAATGCCGTCACAGAAGTACAGAATATTGTATGTCCATATAAAAGATGAATTAATTTAAAATTGCCTCTTCTGTGCCTTTCTTTCTTAGGATGACCAGGGGAGGAGAAAGCTTTCTTCTACAAGAAGAGACTAAATGAGCTTGGTTTCTTGAGTCTAGCAAAATGCAGGCTGGGAAGAGATATATTTGTTGCTTACAAATACCCTAGAGGGAAGTACCAGGAAGAGAGTAGAGCTATTTGAGTAAAAGGGCAGTGCTGGCATAAGAACAAGTGCCTATAAATTTGCCAGGAATACATTTCAGCTGGAAATTAGGAGGTCCTGACTGTCCAAGAAGTGCATTTCTGGGATTGACTTCCAGGAGATTTTATCAGGACAAAAATCCCAACTTGTTGTAATGCAGAGGTGAGGCACTTCTTTACAGATACCGTAGATACGCCAGACAGCTGGGGGACCAGGGAATACAGTACAGAAGGTCCCTTTCAGCCCCATTTTCCACTGTCCTCACATGTCTACCTATCTCATTCAACAACTCAGTGTTTTGCACTGATAGTATTACCTTAGAGGTGTCAAAGCTATCTGTTTTTCCTTGTCTTGATGACTAGAAGAACTTGCAGCCAAGGCCTGGTACTGTCCTCTGGCTACTCTCTGGCCCATTTTGTTGTGGAAATTGGTGAGGACAATCCTAAGCCTGTTTCTTAACGGATGCATGCCACATGAATCAGACTATCCACCATGTCTATGGGGGAATAGACCAAAGGCTGCAAGCTGCCTGTTGCACTGAGATCAGCTCTGCTCCCATCCAGGGTGGAGGGAGATCACTTATTATCTGGCCCTTGCTGCCAGTGCACATAGAGACCTCACTCCTGCAGTGCAAGGTGCTACTCAAGCACATCATAAATGACTCTGTGTTAAAGAGCTAGAGATGAAGCTTTTTACAAAGAAGGGTGATGATCTCAGCAAGTGTCTAGATGCAAAGCATTAGATAAGAAAACCTCTTAAGCATGTTTCTTTGCTTTCAGACCTTAATACATCAGCACTGACCTTTGTTTTCTTTGACTTTTTTCTCCCTGGTATATCACGGCCATCAGGCTGCAATACTGTTATGGTGGTTGTTCTTTTCATGTAGTACTGTAACTTTACACAGCAATTTGTCACTGCAGATAAAACATCTTTGCGTCCCAGGCGGCATTCAAGCTAAAACAGGCATGGCATGCAAATTCAACTGAAAGTTAAGAGTTCAAGTGCGGAGGAGAGTCTGGAGGAGAGGACGGAACGGGGGAGTGCTTCAGGAAGACAGTTTTGCAGAGGACTGCCAAAGAAGAGAAACAGTGCATGCACAGGCGAGAGCAGGGAGGGCTGTCCAGGCACAAGAAACATAGCACAGAAGGGTGAGAGTGGGAGCAAGGGATGCAAGGAGGGATGTGGAGAAAGCCTAGAGAAATGCAGAGGAAGGAAGTTGGAGGATGAAGTTAGAGAGTTTACAACACTGTGTGTAGGCTACAGGGCTCTGAAAGGAGGCGAAGGAGCCCAAGGGCACTGTAGATAATACATAACGGCTGCTACATCCCACCCCAGAGCCTCCCCTTGCTGGGCAAGTGATCATATATACACACAGATCTACAAAGCATTTGGAGGTGCTTCAAGGTGAAAGGCACTTATAAAAGGACTTATTATTGTTGACATTAAGAAGCTGAGGAAGTTTTCACTCGGAAATACACCTGGGGTTTGTCTCTTCGCAGCACAGATGTTATGCAACTGCAAATCTGCATGGGAGTTTCTTAAGTGAGTATTGTTGTATTTAATTTGGCCAGTTGGTTTGGGTTCACAACAGCAGAGTCTTCCTTGTGTGTTTGGATAGTACAGAGAAAAAGCTCTTACTCTTAGCACAGCAACTGCATGTGTATGTTTAGTTTTATATTCCAAGCACTGAGCAAACGCTCAACGAATGCTGTCTTCGAAAATTGGCTGCACACCCACGCCAGTCAAACTTTCCATGGTGTCAGAACCTCAGAAATCCCTCACCAAGAAGGAAATATTGGCCTGGTCTGAATTCATTTAAGGAGGGGAGGGAAGAAAGAAAACACATTCATCAAGTTTTGTCTAGTCTAATGATACTGGCCTGAAACTCAACCTTCCACTTTTGTTAGATTTTATACCCTTGCTGACAAGCTACATCTTACTCCAAAGCCCTACATGGAAGCAAACTTCAAAGCAAGACTAAATGAAATTATACTCTTACTCCACCTTTTTGGATAGAAATGCACCCTCCTGCAGTGAGCTCCCTGTGCTCAGTGCCCCTGAGAAATCAGGGTCTCTGGGGGAGCCAGTTTGTGAAACAAATAGGGATGGGGCAGCCCTTCTTCTCTGCAGAGCCTCAGATAGCACAATGCAACGCCCTCCCTTCCTCTCCTCCCACAAAAGGGGAATTATCAGAGAAGTTGTGCCACCCTGTGGCAGGGTGGCAATGAAGAGAGAGGCGGGCAGCGTGTACTGAGCAAGGCACATTCAGGACACAGGTGCAGGAGCAGGGAGGGAGCCAAGGGCAGCAGTGCAAGCAGGTAGCTGTCCATTAATGGCTCCTTGCACCCAATGAGCCAAAAAACTCCTTAGCTGAGTACCCAGGGACAGCCTGATGAACACAGCAGGAGCTTGTGCTGCTCCATCCAGCTGCTGCTCCTGACATCAGGCTGATTGGGAGATAGTTAGCCACCTTTAGGCTAGAGACAGGAGGAGAGGACTGTACCAATGACTTGTTGATGCTATCCACTGGGGAGCATCTCCAGCGCACTCGGAGAAGCCTCAGCTCTCCAGGGAAGGCAAGCTTTTGCTGTAAAGGTGCTGTGTCAGGGGACAGAGCAGGTTCTTTTTTCAAGCAAGCTACATTTGAATGATGCAGCGCAGAGCAGATGTCCAAGAGACAGCCAAGAAGTGGGATTGAGGCAAGGCGCAGAGAATGAGTCACCCACAGCCAAAGCCAAGCAAGGGCTGAATGTTGAAACAAATTGTAGAAAGCGAGAACAGGGCCAGAGCAGAGTGGGAAAGAGAAGAAGTCATCCTAGCAGGGAAACAACTGGAGAGATGGAAGAAGGAGGGTGAAGAAAATCAGAAAACTACAGAAGAGCAGGACACAAGAATGACCGCACTTCCCCCAACTGGTGGGCATCCAGCTTGGTACGCTGTCTGCAACAATGGCCAGGAGCCAACATTTAAGGAAAAAGCTCAGAAAAGTCAGGACAGGCGTAGAGCGTGACTTTCCCCAGAGGACCCTTCCAGCCTCTGGCAGTCCAAGGCGTAGCAAATCCTTGAGCCAGGGGCTGCGCCTGCAACTTTAATGGCCTTCAGGGACCTTTTCTCCTCTGAACCTAATTGCTTTGCAAACCCTTCTTCGTTTTTGGACTCCATCCTACCTGGCAGTAGTGAGCTCCACAGCCTGAGGGCACACAGGGGGAAGACACAGGGGAGGAAGGGATGGAGGAAAGCTGCTGAGAAGTGAGGTAGGATGGAGGGGACACTTCTGGGAAGGGACCCATTGCATCAGCCAGCCCAGCCGTTAGCACTCCTAAAATGACAAATCAAGGTCACATCACTGTGGTGCCCTCCCAGGCCCTCATGCCAGCCCCTTGGAGAGTCCAAGACGTTAACAGTGCATTCAAATGGACTGCCCCAAGCATATCACTGTCAAAAGGAAGACTATTTTTGAGGAAGAAAATGCCAAAACCAATGACTTTCAGCACTAAGAAGTTTCTTTCTCCTCCAGAGACCCGAGGAGTCCTGTCCCTACAAGGCCAGTCCCTCTCCAACAGAAGAGCTCCAGGCACTTGAGCAGCCTGCACTGGAGTTCCTTTCTGGTCACCTCAGCACTAATCAGTGTTGGAGAGGCATAAACCTGCCCTGGGAGTAGCAAGAGGAAAGGAGGAAGGCTTTTTTCCCTCAAATGGTAGAGCATTTCTCTTTTTCTCCAGGATACAGGCAGCAAATGAAGGCATTCTTCTGCCCATTAAAAGAGATAGAGAGAGAGGAGGGGCAGGATTTGGGTTACAAAAGAAATTGCCACATTACAGCAAGGGAGGCTGCAAGGTACAAGGCCACGGTGAAAAAGAAAAGGAAAAAAAAAGGCATTCAAAGCCTTTACAACATCTATCAAAGCGATAACGTTATTGCATGGTACGTTTATAGCTCCCTTGCAGCAGCAGCAGGTTTTCAGTGGGGCTGGGCTTAAAACAAGACCAGAGCCAGTTCTCTGCTGCTCAGGTACCAGCAAACAGGCTTTATCCCCTCCCCCACACACGGACAGTTCCTGTCCCCTAGCAGTGACTCCAAAATTCATTTCACCCTTTAATTGGATTTCATGGAGGAGAGTGAGGCACAGGGGAGGAGATGGGGCTGTGGGGGTCCCCTGCACCCACGGGGCAGCCGCGGCACTGCAGATGAGAAGGGTTGGGACAGGTTTGCTGTAGCAAGGTGCTGCCTTGTGCCCCCACCAACCCACCTACCCACCCTCCCTGGCTCAGCTGGCCGGGGAGAGCAGCAAATGCCCTATTTCTGGTGTCAAATTTCAGCAAGCAAAAGTCGCTTCCATTTCATCGCACTCAAAACCGGCTGGGCTTAACTAGGTCACATTTCCTAGCTGTATCAGAGGCGAAGGGTTGTCTTGCTTGAGTGATTTAACCACCCTAAAAAGAATTTTATGAAGCGGTGCAACGAGCACCCATAATGAATGATGACACCCCTTGCCTTGCTCTGGAGGAGTGAAAAAGGCCTGTGCAAGGGACCAAATGCTGCCTACAGTCCCACTGCTTTAAGATCCTAGGTGAGAAGCAGCTCCTCTTCAGCATCATGAATATACACATCCCCAGGATGAGCTATTTCCAACTCCCGTTTTTACTCCATTAGCTGCCAAGGCCTAACCTTTCTACACTGCATTTGTCTTGCAGCCATTCTGCACCAGGCAGCAAAAGGCCCATGCAAGAAGATGCTGCCACCCTGGTGCAGGGAGAAGACTGAAACTCAGTCCTGGGTTGAACAGGTAGGTGGGGAGGCAAGGATTAGCAGGCATTTTGATGTAAACTCCTGTCTTCTCTGCATCTTTCGTCCAGCTACGTTGGTGGCACAGCCCACCACCTCAGTCCTCTTCTGTGAAGAAGTCAGAGGTGGTGATGGCTTCCACGTGCTGGCTGATGGCCCTGCACTGCTGGTGGGGCCACTCACCTGTCCCCCCACCTCAGCATCACCTTTGCAGTGTGGCCACCAGTGTGCCTCAGGTAAAAGCTGCAGGGAACCTCGAGGGCAACACTTAGGAACTGTACCCTGGTGCCTGCCACACCAGCCCCTAACCTCAACACAAAACTTGAATGCATTGGTGATTCACCTCCATGTACAGTCCCACCCTGAATCACGCTGGACTCTTGGCATGCATGATGTATCTTGTGCAATCTCATCCCCTGGGCTGATGACACATGGCTTAAAAGAATCTGTCTCTTCTTCCACATTAGCCATTTTGTCCATCAGTGTCAATGGATGTCTCTTTGATTGCGGCTCACTTAGGAGGATAAACTGATTTGTCTTTATTTTTCAAATACCTCACCACAATCCTCCTCATACACGTGGGAACAAAACAGTCACTACTTTCAGTCTCTCTGTATCCATCATTTTCTTTGCCTGTTTTTGCTCTCGCTCTTCATCTATGTTACCTCATGCAACAAGAGGATGACTCTAGCCCATAATTCACCTGCTCTGCTTAGGCAGCAGAAAGGTGGTATTTTCAGCATGTTGGTTTTTTTTATCCTGTTCTTTATATAGCCAGCCATTTTGTTCTCTTTTGAGACGGCTGCTGCAGACTGAGCAGATGTTCCCACTGAACCATGTATGGTGACACCCAGCCTCCCCCTGCCATTACCCAGGCGGCTGCGGTCGATTGAGAACCCAGCGAGGCGGTGGTGGCACGGACGCAGCCTTCTCCACCATGTTTGTCAACAGCAAGGTTCGCCTGCCCCTTTGCCTACCCTGGGTAAGTCCCACTGGGTGCCTGCACAGTCTCCTCTAACCTAAATAATTTCATGCCAGCTGCAAAACTTGCTGCTTCACTGCTTCACCCACTTTTCCAAGCCATTAATAAATATTAAGCACCGGCAGCGGGCTCACAGCTCACTGCCCAGCATGCTCTCCCCAGTCCCAGAAGGAGAGCGCATCCTCACCTCCCTTGCTCCCACCAGCAGCAAGACCCCCAGCATCACCGCCTGTCAGCCTCCACGTCCCCACCTCGCTGTGGGGGGCTTCAGCCTGTGCACCACAGCTTTGCTGGGCTGGAGGGGTATTTTGGCCCCCAGTCAGCCAGCATTTCTAAAAGCAGAGTGCAGGTTGCCCGACAGCTGGCTCGCTCAGCTCCTCCGCATTGCAAAGCACTCAATAATTCACAACGCTAAATAGCCCCTTTGGTTCAGATCGAGCTTCCCATCCCACAGGATGTCAGATACAGCATTGCCAGCTCCCGTTACCCATCCTGTCCTCCAGCCAGAGCAGGACTGCAGCACGTGACAGAGGTGCCCCAGACTGAGCTCCCTAAGGTCCTGAGGCTCTACCCAGCCCTCTGAGGGTGCTGCTGCCCTTCCCATGGGGGCAGGAGGAAGCAGCAGGCTATGGAGGGAAGCAGTGGTCAAGTAGTCCTAAAGGACGGGTTCTGGTAGGGATTTCTGTGCTGACTTGTTGGGCAGGAAAAACATGAAGTAGCCTGCCCTGGTTCTAGGGGTGCACTGGGGGAAACCCACTTTCCCTCCCCACACGCCTGCATGTACAACTCAAGAACAGGATGGGTTTGTTTCTTCCCCTTGCTGCTACCCTCCAGTCTCACCCCCTCATCCCTATTTCTACTTATCCTCTCTTTCTGTACCTAGAAGCTCCCATGCTGGGCTTAAGCCCCTTCCCCACCTTGTCTTGGGGGCTGGCGATGGCCACATTCATGAAGCTGCTGTCTGTGGAGGGCTGGCAGCCCGTAGGATACTCAGGAGCTAATGGATTTAATGCCTACGGCAGATGATGACACACTAGCGAGAGATGCACAGAGAGAGATGGGGCCAGCTCAGGCACTACAGCCCTGCGGGGTGAGAGGAAGCAGTGTGGGGAAAACGAGCAGCATGAGAGCAAGGCGCTTGGGTGCAGCCACAGCCCAGCAGCACGCCATGGCTCAGGCAAGCTACTTGTATGCTACGGATGCCTCCCCACCCACCCTGGCTAGAAATTGTGCCTCCCATGCTGGACAAGGCAGCCATTCCCCTCAGTGTCCATTGTATAGTTTCCCCTAGTTTGTGAGGAAGGGAAGGTTTGTTTTATCTTTGTCTTTAAAGAAAACCAGAAGGAAAATATGTTTCATTCTGGAGGTCTCTGAAGCACGGTCGCCTACCAGAAGTAGCTGTGGACATCACACCCATTTGTCTAAAGAGAATATCCCACATGCTTTACCATCTCCTAGTGTTCTGGCTTTTATGCCTGTTGTCCAATTCATTTGCCCTGAAAGGTCTAGGAGAATAAGTCCTTCAGGACTGCAGCTGCAGGGCTCATAAAGCCCTATGGAAGGGCATCTTCCCCAGCTGTCCTGCCAGCCATTTCAGCAGCACACGTTTTGCCTCTAACGAGCACCAAAGATTGGCAGTACAGGGTCTTCTGCCCCCTCCAAACTTTGCAGGGGGTCAGTCCAGGGCTCTGTTCACATTTTGCGCAGCCCATGATACATTTAACCACACTTGTCACTGTGCAGGGAAATCAGCCACTCATGCAGACCACAAAACCTTGTTCAGCTGCTCACTTTGAGAGCTTAGCCACACAAAAAAGTACCATGCATGCACAGTACATGATTTTAAAGCAATCAAAATGGCCTCAAAAGAAAGCCAACTTTGCAAGCATAAGCTGCAATAGCTCTTCATAGCACAGGTTACTTCCCTGCCTAATTTCAGCCTTTCATTCTCCCGGGTTTTGGCCAAAAGGCTGCTGAGAACATCCCTACTTTCTTCCTAATAATCGGTTGAACCACATTTCTTACCATTTTCCAGAGAAAGCAACCTTTCTGCACAGACCCAGACTGGAATAGCGACCATTGGTTGAAAGATGAACATTTGAGCAACTGAGGAACAGGAGGTTAGAGAGGAAACGAGTGCCCAGGCTACCCCTCAGCCACCCCCCTGCTGCTGTGCCCTCACAGCCTGCCTGTCCTGCAGCAGGGCACACAGAGAGCTGCTTACAGGGTACATCTCTCTCTCCTTGGTAGAAAGACTGAGGATGCAAGCAAGGGTAAAGCCTGTTTTCCCAAACAAAAGGGAAACAAAGGAGAGATTTCCTATTCACTATTTCAGGCTCATTTCCCCTAAAACTCTCTAAAGTGGTGCTACAAGCCCTTCTTTGATGTTTACTTACATCTTCCTTTATCTGCTTCTTGATATTTTCGTGGCTGTTCTGCACAAAATGATAAAGCTCCCTTCCCTCACTCTGCGCTGGCCTCCTGTGCTTATTACACTGAGTTACTCTCTTCTCTGGTCACATCTCTCCTCCCATAGCTCAAATACCTGACCCACCTTGTGTACCACTTGCAATTTGGAGAGCAGCTTCTATCATTTCAGCTATATATTTCATAAAGGGAACGTTTGGGGTTTTTTTTATATGTATCTTGAAAGAGAGTGGCTATTAACAACAGCTCTTGCTGACCTCCCTGCTACATCCAATTTATTCTCAAATAGCACAACTAGCAGGACTAAAATCTATATAAAAATATTGCATGCTACCCATTCCTGCACGTTTTTGTCTATGGTTTTCTGTTGCTTTGAGGTTTTTTCTAAGGTCAGGAATGGAAGAAGAGCTTCTGAGAGAAGGTTTATAGATGTTATTTGCATTATAACTACAAATCAAACGAGAGAGAGAGAGAGAGAGAGAATGAACGGAAACTGCTTTGTTTTTTTCCCCAGAACAGTTTGTAGTGCAAAGGCATTCATTATTTCAGAGTAATCTTCTTACTATTAGATGTCACTATCAAACTTTTCCTAGACACATTCCTCCCCCATTGTTCATCAGATTGCTACTAACCTTACCACATACTTCATGGCACTTGTTGGAGGAAGTCATGCCCCCATCCCATGGCACCCTCTTTTCTACTGATGATGGGCTGATGTTGCACCTGAATACAACCGACAATGCTTTTTCCAACACAGATTCAGATCTGGTGGCACCAAAATCTTCATGGGCTCAGCACAGCCTGCATAGCTGCTCGTGTGAAAAACCAGAAAAGGAGTGACCAATCAACTCTTCAAGCAGCCAAAGGTTAAACTTCAGTACTGTCAAAATGAAGCATTCAGAACAATCTTTCATTTTTTTCTAAGCCAAAAATTCTCAAATCCTCATAGATGGAATTTTAAAAAATGAAATGCACAGCTTTTCCTCTTCACTTTACCATGTTTTAAGTTAGTTCATGTTTTCTTAATTTATCACCCTGCCAGGAGGTTGCCAGGAATTGCCAGTTGCAGCAGACTCTGCTGAGTTTCCAGAGCAGATAACTACACAACTTCTTCACCTGCAGGCTCTGCTGCAGTCCACACTGCCCCATCCAGGCAGTCACCCAGCTTTCAACAAGTGCTTCTGCCCAAAAAGTGCTGTTCTTAATTTTCCATGGATGCTTTCTGCATTACCAAGATCTGGCCCCTGCACAGGAAGCCCTTTAGCCTGTGCTGCACTGCACGGAAAACTGTTTCCTGGGCAGGGGTCCGAGCAATGCAAGCTTCTCTCCTGCACTTCACCAACTGGTTATTTCCATCTGAATGCTATTCCAGCCTAGCAACTTTGCTAGGCTTTTCCGCTAGAAAGAACTAACAGTTTAGCAGTATGGAACTGGCCCTGGGATGCCTGAAGCACGCAGTGCTGTAGGTGCTGCTCATAAACACATCACCCCTTGCCCACTGCAGCAGTGTCCTCCTCTGCCCTCTCCGTAGCCCATAATCATGGAGCACTGCTGCCAGCATCTGAACTGCAAGTTTACAGCTCCGCTAAATTGCTGTCCACTCCCCACAGATCTCATTCAGCATTTCCGCTATCACCCTCTCACTGGATATCTGTTTCAGATTAATTGGCCTGAAGATGGGGCAGCCTGCATTTGTCTGGATTATTTCCTGCCCAAGCTGCTAACCTCAATAGATATAATTTTTTTAAAGGGAACATGTTGGCAGACCATCAGAAATGAAAACTTCCTGACTGTGCAATTATAGTTTAATGTGTAATAGCCATCCAGGAGACACTGGGAAAGCCCAGACATTTTGGATGTATGAAATGCAACTTGCTGCTACACACAGCAAAAAATAAAAAACCCACTGGAGAGGACTTTGCAACAGCCAGAGTTGAATGGACTCTGTGTGAACCAGTAGCTCATTTCCATCACCGTCTGATATTGTGGACAGGGAAGACCCACAGAGAGGAATGTAGGCCATTGCAGGAAAGGTGGGGATACCTGCGGGTAGGGACAGTCGTTCCTCTTGGCAATGGGCTAAGTGAGAAAATAACACCAACTTGCCCTGATCTTCGGCTCAGTGACATTGACAGAGGGATTAATTCAAACTGATTGACCACAACTTTACACTTCACATTGCTGTCACATATGATTAAAGCTGATCAAATTGCTCAGTGCAGATAAATCCTCTGACAAAGGCAGCCCCGTTATCTGTCCCTGAATTATCAGCCAACAGCCTGGCTACTTAGAGACGGGACTGCTTTTCAGATGGTTGTGACAAGCAGTTTGCATGTAGGCATTCTGATATGTGGCTTAGTTGGGACCCTTTTGCTGAAAATATCCTACTCTTCACTCAGTGTTTACGTTATGCCATTGGTCATGTAAGTTATCCTATATCGCTTCTAGCTAGGCACCATACTTC
This sequence comes from Coracias cyanogaster, assembly GCA_033124195.1. Taxonomy (NCBI): domain Eukaryota; kingdom Metazoa; phylum Chordata; class Aves; order Coraciiformes; family Coraciidae; genus Coracias; species Coracias cyanogaster. The sequence goes on along the minus strand of JAVSBS010022864.1, from coordinate 2,881 downwards.
ATACGTGGGAGAAATATCCTCTCCTCATCATGAGTTACTTGCAATCATGCCGAATTGTTCTACGAGCCTATTATGCAACTGATAGGGCTCTTCAAAATGGCTTTGAGAATAACACCAGCCTGAGCATTCAATTATATTTATTCACATTACTCTAAAAGATAGCCTGCTTTCGTGAACATCTTTGCGGGTAGAACATTTTTTTTCTACAGAGTGTTTGGGAATAAAATGGGTCACAATTGCTAAGGAAGACAGGCTGCATGTTTTATTCACAAGCACATTTTGTGAACATTTATTGCTACATACGCCCTGCTCTAGTGAAGATGGACATCCTTAGTTTTCCTTCTCATTTGCCCTCCCTTGCTTCTTAGTTTTGTCTCTGTGTATTAACTACAACCTTTTGACATTTTCAGCTATCAACTGCAGGAAAAAAAAAATTTCTGGGAAACTATGAAAAAGTTTATTCCCTACTAAACCTGTTCCTGAAATTCAGTTATATTGCTCTCATCCACCACAGGCTAATGGCCATTTACAAAGTCTGTATCAGATGCACCTGCACAGCTTCTGCTGAGCAAATTTTTTTCTGGAAAAATGCCACATCATTTACTAGTGACTTGGTTTGCTCAGTGCATCTCCACTTTGACAGATTTTCACCAGCTACCATGCAGGATTGCCAGGATGAGTCCCCTGTCCAGCAACAGTCCCAGCCTCATCCCTGCCTCTTGGAGGGGGCCAGGGGGAGGTTGGAGTTTTGGGGATGTCGCAGTCCAGGCACACACCAGGAAGGCTTTTTACAGCCCTTGCCACAGAAGGCTGAAGAGGACCTCCTGTGTTATGGGAGCCCAGACTTTTGCTCTTGAAAGGTCTTGAGCCTCAAGCTCATCACATCAATGTGTTGGGCTTAGCAGGAGAAAACAGACCACGAAAATATGAACCAACCCAGCAGCAGGGCTTGTATGTATACATGTGTGAGAACCTGTCAAAATCAGGAAATGGAATGGAGATAATGCCCTCCTCCCCAAGAAACCAACTTCAAGAGCAAGGACATAGTACCCTGGAGGAGGTGGAAGAGGAGGGGTTTCTGCCTTACCCAGCTCTCTTGTCTAAAGGCTGTTCCTTTCATCTGCCTCAGAAAGGTCAGTATGGAAAAGGAAAATTATTAATAACATTTATTAAGTACCATTTTCCTTTAAGGCAAAATAAAAACCCTTAATTTCAAAAAAAAAAAAAAAAAAGACATTGGGGAGGGGAAAAAAAAACCACCAGTCCCTTGATTTTTACTTTATGTTACTATCTGGGAAAACATTCTTATCTGTGGAGGCTTTTTTCAACACTACTGCTCTTGTAGTCAGCATTTGATGTGGAGCATACATGTGCAAGGACATCTGCATGGGAGGGTACCAGTTTTCTGCACAAGCACTGAGAAACAGATCCAGATGGCTATGGAGATGACAGGGCCAGAGAAACCACCCAGTGCTCCCCCCCCGCGGTGGGACTGATCTTGGCTTGGGTACTGTTACTGCAAGTACTGTGGGGGGACCGTCGCATAAATGGACACATGTCCCTATCCAGTACAGCAGGGCCCCCAGAAGTCTCCATGTGGTCAGGGGCATCCCGTGCACCACAGCCTGCCATTCAAGCAGGCCACCCAGCATCTCCTTACCATCGGGTGCAAGGTAAGGAGACAGGCTGGCAATGCTCCTGCAATTAAAAACACAACATCCTCCTGCCACCCCTTCTGGGTGAAGGTCTGCGAGTGTTTTGCAAATCTTAATTTGTTAAGCAAGCCCCACAACTCTTCTTTGAGGTACTGAATTATTATTTCCATTTTACAGGCAAGGAAACAAGGATGGAGCAAGTGAGGGTGTTTGCGTGAGATCCCATATGTTCTCCATTATGAACCACTGCACTTCCTGGCTGCAGCACGACCTGACTGAAGTGCTAAATAACATCCAACATTTGTTCCCTTTGTACATCCAGACCAACCAGTAGCAGGAAGCACAGTTGCAAACTCTTGCAAACCTGGGAGGTCTGGGGAAGCATTTGGGCCCCTGAGAGCATGTGCTCAGAGACTCAGAGAGCAGAAACACTGGATGCATTAACCTTCTCTGCAACAAGATATACCTTCTACCAAGGGTACAGCATGGCTTGACTGTTTCTAGCTAGCAGGAACATCTGCTTTTTAAAGAGATAGGTTTCTAAGCACCTTCCTTTCTTCCCCTGGCTGCAAAAGGATGGGAGCAAAAGCACATGGGACACCATCTGGAGAAGGGAGCAGCAGCAGCAAAGCAAAACCACCATCCATGTGAAGCTGCAGGACATCAGAAGTGGCCTCCTCCCAGCTGCTTTGCTTCTGGGTCCACACATGCATGTCCCACACACCATGTTCCTACCACCCTTTCACCGGGATGCCGAAGGAGCATATGATGCAGCCCTTGTGTTTTCTTCACTGCACTGACAAAGTCACTGCAGAGGAGAAAGAGGCAATCGTTTACCCAGCAAAATAAGGAGAGTACAACTGTGGCGATAGGTACAGAGCACACTGGCCCAGCCAGAAACAGCAGGGAATGGTGAAGGCAGGAGCATTAACCACAATGAAGTGAGGGATCGTGCTTGGACCAGCACCTCCACCTTTCTGGAGGGTGATGTGAGTACCCAAGAGTCTGGATGTGATCCACAGCCAAGCCAAACCTCAGAGCTCTCTTACATTAGAGCTAAAGTCCTGCTAAATCCCAATAAGCCAAGATTTATTTCCAGAGTTTCTCTGCTCAGTTCTCTACAGTCTACCTGCTTCATTTGGGAGTTCACTGGGGCTCGCACTAGATAGGCTCCAGGAGGTGGGGGGGGGGGGGGGGGTCCCCTTCCACCCTAAATTAAACTTTGA
>JAVSBS010022863.1:1288-14785 GCA_033124195.1 Coracias cyanogaster | reverse complement strand
CTCCACTGTGAAGACAGATTGAGAGAGCTGGGCTTGTTCAGCCTGGAGAAGAGAAGGCTCTGGGGAGATCTCGTTGTGGCCTTCCAGTACCTAAAGAGGACCTACAGGAAAGATGGGAGGGACTCTTTATTAGGGAGTGCAGTGATAGGACAAAGGGTATTGGGATGTAAACTGAAAGAGTGTAGATTAAATTTAAGGCTTGTTACGTAGTCCTTTTTCATTATTATAGACAGATTTCTTCTCATCTTGGCACATGAGGAATAAAATATATTTTTTGCCTTGTTCTTTTATGTCCATAGGAGCTAATTATGAAATTTTTATTAACATGGTTACTGTGATACTTACTTTAGGATTTCCCATAGTATCTGTTAACAAGTCATTTGACAGTCATCACTGGCTTATACAATGTAGTGCAGGAATTTTATGATTCCATTACCTTCCTCCAGAGAAAGATATAAATTCTCACTTCCTTACTTTTTCTGGTTTTTGTTCTTGTTTTTTTTTTTTGTTTTGCAAAACTATGGAGTACTGTTCTTAGTCATCAGATATAATTGATTTTATGATACTACTTTCATAGACATACTCTACTACACGTGTTAATTTGTTACTAGACTAGCTATGCAGACCAAACTACCTGAAATGGTTGAAAATTACTGTGTTATCATGATGTATCTAATACTATGTCCTAATGCTTGTGTTCAAGGTTTTCTTAAAATGAGACTACATTTTCAGAACTGCAGAGTAGATGTAACTTAGAACTCAACGATAAGCATATAGATGGTTACAGGTTTATCTTCTGCATTTTATTCCAAGAATGAAATCAGTATTAACCCCAACTACAGTACAAGACATATTTTTTTATGCACATGGTTTCCAATTCAGTAACTGTTATTAATTAAAGCAAAAGTACTTATAATGTGCTTAGGGTATAAAAGGGAGAAAGGAACTTATTAACTTGAACTACTAAAGTCTTAGGATAATAGGCCTTGCAAATTCTTAAGCAGCTATGTTTTGTCTGATCAAGGAAAATAGACTTCTAGGTTATTTTTTCCTGCATCTAGAGACTGTGAGTCCTATAAGAATCCCAGTAACCATGTTTTTTTTCCTAAAACTACAAGACATTATACTTATGGTTCTGGAGTTTTCAATTTACCTTTGAAAAAGGGAGATAATTTCTTCTTTAAATTTCACACAAATATTTTATTCTTAACTTCATCCAATATCCATGTCTGTATTCAAACACCAGATCCAAACTAGGTTTTTCCTGGTAGCGGACTTCTCATCAGTTCATTCAGCTTGAAATTCACTTAAGATTACCTGCACACATGAAATACAGCCCTCAACTGCAGTTGGCCTTGTTCACTCATTCTTTTGAGTAACTGAATCTAGGCACTGGCTTTCTTCCAGTAGCTGGCACCCAAACCTTTGAGCTCCTCAGCCCCCACTCAGCCATCTTGTCCTACTTGTTGGCTAGTCTGACTGTGAGTTCACTAGCAGCTCACATGTACAGGGTAAAAATGGGGAACTCATGCCTGTAGACAATCACAGAATCACAGAATCTCTGTGGTTGGAAAGCACCTTTAAGATCATCAAGTCCAACTATTATCTATCTCTACCAGGCCACTTCTACACCATATCCCTGAGCATCTCATCTAGATAGCTTTTGAACACATCAGTGACTCAGCCACCTCCTTGGGCAGCCTGTTCCAGTCCTTGACAACCCCTTTGGTGTAGATGTTCTTTCTAATGTTTAACCTAAACCTCCCGTGAAGCAACTTAAAACCATTCCCTCTTGTCCTGTCAGTTGTGGCATGTAAGAAGAGGTCAGCTCCCATCTCCCCGCAACCCCCTTTCAGGTAGTTGTAAAGAGTGATAAGGTCACCCCTCAGCCTCCTCTTCTCCAGACTAAACAACCACAACTCCCTCAGCCGTTCCTCATAAGGCCTATCCTCAAGACCTTTTACCAGCTTGGTTGCCCTTCTCCGCACCCTCTCCAGAACCTCAATGTCCCCCTTGTACTGTAGTGCCGAAAACTGAACACAGCACTCAAGATGCGGCCTCACCAGTGCCAAGTACAGTGGGACAATCACTTCTCTATTCCTACTGGCCACACTATTCCTAATACAAGCCAGGATGCCATTGGCTTTTCTGGCCACCTGGGCACACTGCTGGCTCATATTCAGCTGGCTGTCAGTCAACACCCCCAGGTCCCTTTCTGATGAGCAGCTTTCCAGCCACTCCTCCCCAAGTCTGTATCTTTGCATGGGGTTGCTGTGGCCAAAGTGCAGGACTCAACATTTGGCCTTGTTAAAACTCATACAATTGACTATGGCCCCTCAGTCCAGCTTGTCCAGGTCCCTCTGAAGGGCCTCTCTACTCTCAGGCAGATCAACACACCCACCTAACTTGGTGTCATCTGCAAACTTACTGAGGGTATTTTCAATCATCTCCTCATCAAGATCATTGATAAAGATGGTAAAGAGGAGTGGCCCCAGCACTGATCCCTGAGAGACACCACTTGCTCCCAGTCACCAGTTGGATTTAACACCATTCACCACCACTCTCTAGATCTGGCCATCCAGCCAGCGCGCTGGATGTGTATGCCCATCTAGGCCTAGGGCAACCAGTTTTTTGATGAGAATACTGTGGGGAATGGTATCAAAGGTTTTACTGAAGTCCAGATACACAACATCCACAGCCTTTCCCTCATCCACCATGTGGGTCACCTTGTCATAAAAGTAGATGAGGTTAGTTAAGCAGGATCTGCCCTTCATGAACCCATGTTGACTGGGCCTGATGGCCTGGTTGCCCTGTAAATATTGCGCTATGGCTCTGAAGATGATCTGCTCCACGACGTTCGCTGGCACCAAGGTCAGACTGACCGGTCTATAGTTCCCCGCATCCTCTCTCCTGCCCTTCTTGTAAATGGGTGTCACATTGGCTAATCTCCAGTCCATTGGGACCTCCCCAGTTAGCCAGGACTTCTGGTAGGTCATGAGGAGTGGCTTAGTAAGTTCATTTACCACCTCCTTCAGCACCCTTGGGTGTAACTCATCTGGCCCCATAGATTTGTGTATGTCAAGGTGATGCAGCAGATCACTAATCATATCCTCTTGGGTTAGGGAGGCTGCCTCTTGCTCTCCATCCCTGCCTTCCAGCTCAAGGGGTTGGTTACCCATCAAACAGCTAGTCCTGCTATTAAAGACTGAGGCAAAGACAGCATTGGGTACCTCAGCCTTATCTTTGTCCTCAGTCACTGTCTTTCCCCTTGTATCCAGTAGAGGATGAAGATTCTCCCTAATCCTCCTTTTCCTGTTAATGTATTTATAGAAGCATTTTTTGTTGTTCTTTACAGTAGTAGCCAGGTTGAGCTCAAGTTGTGCTTTGGCCTTTCTGATTTTCTCCCTGCATATCCTCACCGCATCCTTGTAGTCCCCCCGAGTGGCCTGCCTTCTCTTGCAAAAGCTATAGACTCTCCTTTTGTTCCTAATTTACAGCCAAAGCTCGCTATTAATCCAGGCTGGTCTTCTTCCCTGCCTGCCCCTCTTTTGGGGTGTGGGGATGGCCTCTTCCTGTGCTTTTAAGATTATCCTCTTGAAGTCTGTCCAGCCTTCCTGGACTCCTTTGCCTTTCAGGACAGCCTCCCAAGGGACCCTGCTAATCAGTCACCTGAAGGCCAAAATCTGCCCTGCGGAAGTCCAAACTGGTTGTTCTACTAACCCCTCTCCTTACCTCTCCAAAACCAGAAAAATCTATTATTTCATGATTGCTAAGCCCAAGACAGCCACCAACTGTTACGTGTCCCGCAAGTCCTTCTAGGTTCACAACAAGCAGCTCTAAGAGGGCACCTTCTCTAGTCGGCTCCTTCACCAGCTGTATCAGAAAGTTATCATCCACACATTCTAAGAACCTTCAGGACTGTTCCCTCTCTGCTGCATTATATTCCCAGCACATATCTGGGAAGTGGAAGTCCCTCACAAGAACAAGAGGGAGTGAACGCGAAATTTCTCTCAACTGCTTGCAGATTATTTCGTCAGTCTCCTCATCCTGATTGGGCAGCCTGTAACAAATTCCCACCACAATGTCTGTTTTGTTGGCCTTCCCCTTGATTCTTACCCATATATATTCAACCCGGTCATCACCATCATTTAGTAGAAGACAATCATATCCCTCCCTGACATACAGGGCCACCCCACCACCTCACCTTCCTCGCCTGTCCCTTCTGAAGTGTTGGTAGCCATCAATTGCAGGGCTCCAATTCCATAAGTCATCCCACCACGTTTCCATGATGACAACTACATCATAGTTATCTCGCTGCATGATGGCCTCCAGTTCTTCCTGTTTATTGCCCCTGCTGTGCTCATTGGTATAGATGCACTTTAGCTGGGCTGGTGGTCCTGTCACCTTTTTGAAGGGAGAAGCCCTAATTCCCTCTGGTCTATTTTCACATGCATCCATATTCACCTGTCTATCAACACTTATGTCATTGTTACCACAGGGATCATCCCCCACAATCCTTTTTGCCCTATGAGATAGTTGTACTCCATCTGTTGTCAGGAGGCCTGATGTCTTGTAAAGCAGCCCATCATGAAAGTATCCCAAGTTCTGCCAATGGCACCAGTCACATAGCCAGGCATTGATCTGTTGACTCCTCCTGTTGACCTCCCACTCAGTCCCTGCAACTGATGGGATGGATGCAAACACCACCTGTGCATCCGATCCCCTGACCATTCGTCCCAGGGTCCTGAAGTCTCTCTTCATTGCCCGTGTAGTTCTTGTGATTTCATCACTGCCTACTTGAAAAAACATTAATGGGTAGTAATCCGAGGGCCAAACTAGAGCAGGGAGTTTTCTCTGTGCATCCCTAACCCTGGCCCCAGGGAGGCAGCAGACTTCCCTATGTAGTGGGTCAGCTCTGCATATCGGGCCCTCCACCCCCTTCAGAATTGAATTTCCTACAACAAGCATCCGTCTTTCTTTCTTCACTGAAGATGTTTTGATGCGAGTCATAGTTTGTCTAGGCCTAGGCGCCACCTCCAAGCTAGGCAAGCTATCATCATTGCAGTTATCTAGTTCCCCTTGCAGAGCATCATACCTGTTATGCAAGGGTACCTGGGAAGGTGGGCAGACACTGGGCTGGCACGCCTGCAGCGCCTGGTAGGAACTTCCTGCCCCCTGTCCTCCAAGTCACTACACTCAGTCAAACAGAAAGAGGACAGGGAGTTCTCTGTAGCAGGGACTGTGTCTACCTGATGGGTTTCTATTATGGGAGTCAGGGAATGACTCCAAGCATCTAGCTCTCTCTCGCATTCCCTGATGGCCCTAAACCTCTTTACCTCCTCCCAGAGCTCCATCACCAAGCAAAGCAGCTGCTCTACCTGGGTACACCTCCCACAGGCATTTGAAAGAATAAAAATTAGTAACTTCAGAACTTGAGGACTCCAAAAAAGAACTGGGTCTGAAGGCAGCACATGTCCCATGAAGGGACATGGGAGCCACGTGCATCTTTAGCAGGCTGTGTTAAATCGGAGACCTAAGCTTGTAAGCACAGTACAGATACATACAGTGCATGCACAGCCACTGACACAGTAGGATCCACACTAACGCAAACCTAAAGAAAAAGCAAGGAAGTAGCTCCAAGTATTACACAACTCCAGCAGACTCAGTTTGCTGGTTTGGTCAGCATTTGTTATTCCTCGCGATCCCTGTGATGCATAAACCAGAGCTCACGGTATGGGTCATTCTTCTACTTTCTTTACAGAACAGCATCACTTCTGTTGGACATCATTTTAAACATATTTAATTTCAAAATATAAATTTGGCTTACCGTAAATCAAAGGGTTTACATCAAATTTATTTGCATGACAGCAATGACTTACGTTTTCAATAACTGTGCACAGCAGTGAATGAGAACTTACATCAAGGACTACTAGTTGGAGTCTTGCTGCTTCCAGCTCCAAAGACAGATTCTTTCCTTTCTGCTGCTAGCTTGCACTCCATCTCCATCCTCAGGTTATTCAGTTTCTGCTGCCATTCTTCCTTGTCAGATAGATTTTGCTGTTTGAGATGATCTATCTATTTCCTCTCAGAACAGAGAACTTCTTTCAGCTCTTGTATCTCCTCATTTTTCAGATTGTCTTGAATGTGAAATTGGTCTTGGAGCACCCTGATGGCCTTCGCATATGTCTGACAGCATCCAAAGTTCTTCAATTCCACTCTCAAGGTTAGATTTTTTTAGGAGTAATACTCTTTTCCTCAAGAATAGCTAAAGTTTTGGCCACTAATTTCTGACATGCTGAAATATCCACTTGCAAGTTATTAATCTGCTGTTTACTTTCTGTCACAATGTTTTTGTGCACCTGTGCTGTATTAAGTAATCTTTATTCTGTTTCACCCGTTATTTGCAGTAACTCTTCATATTGCTACTGCTGTTTTGAATTCAGCTGCTTTTGAGCCGCTAAGGAAATCTCAAGAGAAGAGATCTGATCTCTTAAAATGGCCAGATCCTCAGCAATGGAGCTCTTTACTGCACATTGTGTATTATCTAAAACAGTGTTATCCTGACCACTTTGTGCATTAACTTCTCCATCTTCTGTCATTTCTGAAGTATCTTTTGCTTTTACAGACATTTCTACACATTTCTTCATATTCAGCAAGCAGGTCATGATAACATTGGTCCCTTTGAAGTCCTTCACCTGCTGCTAACTGCAACTTTTTTTGTAGTTCACCTACTTGGTCAGTGAGCTGGAATATTTTACAGGACATATTTTCTATCTCTTTACCATACCTTTTATCAGAATGTTCTGCTTTCTGCTGAAGTCCATCAAAAGCTTTCTTTTGTTCCTCTAATTCCACACTCTTGCATTCTAGCATGTCTTTAAGTTCTCTAATCTCTGTGCTTTTCCTGTCGCTTGCACTTCCCAGCATTCTGAGTTTCTCACTGTGCTCCTGATTTTTGATCTGTTGACTTTGAAGAGAACTCTCCAAGGCATTAATATGAGTCAGCAAACCTTCCTTTTCAGATTTCAGTTTCTTGATAAGATGATCATTTTCATTTCTCCATTGAGAAAAAGCAGCAGCCTCTTCTGCAATTCTTCACATTCTCTCTGCTTGAATCCAAGGAGACCCTGCAAAGCTTCTAATTCTTCCTCCTTTTTATGTATTTTATAGTTTTGTTCTTTAATATTATTATCTTTTCCCTTGAGCAGGTGTTGGGTAGAATCTTGTGGCTTTTCCATGTTAGCTAAAGCTATTTCCAGATTCTTCAGCAAAAGGGAGTTCTCTTGCTTTTTACATTTCTCTCCCAGTAACTTCAGCTCTGCTTCCTGGAAAGCATTCTTATCTGTGAAAGAAAAGACCTTCAAATCTTTGCCAGTCAATATTGGCAATTCTACTGATCATTTTCTAGATGAAATATTACTGTTTACTTTTACTATTTTCAATTCTCATTATAGTGCAAAGCATTATGTGCCAGTATCACTGGATAGAGTCTTGTTTATATTACTGGAGGCTCTCAGACACTAGACCTTATCTTCTTTCCACTCTGCAGTCTGATAGAAGCCCCATTTTCCTACCTTTTTATAAAAAAAACCCAAAACAACACAATATGCTGTGAAACACATTGAAGAATTACAAAACAAAACAGAAGTTTTCTAGTTTAAATAAAGTCTATGAAATTCAGTTTGATGATAAGTTCAGTACACTGATTAAATTCAGAATTGTATATCTTCAGGAACTGTTCACAGACAAAAACTCATTTCCATTTAGGACATTCTCAACATTGGTTAAAAACACTAACCATAGCCCACAGTAGAATCTTTTTTACTTAATTCACAAGGAAAGTTCAAGGACGGCAGGAAACATAGACCATTAAACATGCAACAGGAGTTCTGCAAATTTAAATACAGAACTCACTTTTCATCTCTTCTGCAAAATTCTGGCTCTGCTTTAGTGACTGCTTGATTATATTCAGTTCTTCTTCAAGTCGGTGCATATCTTGCAATTTTTTTTCAAGTTGAGAGTCAAGAAGGTTTTTCTCCTGCTTCACTTCCTAAAACAAAACCAAAGAAGATCATATCTGATGTGAATTGCCAAGAAGATAAAAGACTTCAGTTCATTTAAAGAAAAAGAAAGATAGTCCACTAGGTTCTATTAAAGTTTTGGGGCAGCTCTGCCTGGGTTCCGAAGTACTGCTTGGGAACATAGGTTGAACTACTCTTTACTAGCTGACACCATCTGAGAGATGCTGCCCATTGACATAGTTAGCATGCCCCTTGTTTACATAGAGAAAACAACTCCCTGTGACCTTCCCCAAACAGATCAAGACATAGCCTACAAAATCCAAGCTGATGTAGTAGGCTACTTTCCCAAAGCAACAAAGGAAACAAATCCTTGCAATGGGTTCAAAATTTACAAGAAATCAGAGTTCAGCTATCATCTCAAGCAGAGTCAAGTTCTTTTTCCACTGAACAGCATCATCATGGCAACACTGGCCAAAGTTTATTTAGGAGTGTTTACTCTTTCAGAGAGTTGTTTTGTCATTAGGAGTATTTTCCTCCAAATAAATTTGAGGTTTTGGTTTTGGTTTGGTTTTTTTAAACTATACCGCATCTAGGAAGCCAAATCAAAGTTCTTTTAGGGAAAGGAATCCTTTTTCTCCAAAATCTTGTGCTGCTGGACAACAGATGGCATGGAACTGGCATGGCCCTATTGGAAACAGGCCGTCAATTATTCATCCGTTTACTACTAGCAGATGGGCAGCAATTCATAAAAGCCAAGCTCAAGAAATTGAAAGGTCTGGATGAAAAAAATTAAAAGCTTGCTGGCATGGCAGGCTTGTTTTTGCAACATCAATGAATTACCCTCAGAACACGATTAAAATTGTCACTGTCACTAACAGTTACCTTTCCTTCTACTCATAGCCTTCACTACCCACAGTTTAAAACAAAAATATCCAGTCACATGGAAGTTTCAATGAAGAAGGTTTTCCAGTAACCTTAACAATTTTTCAAAGAAGTACAAGTGCCCAAAATTCAAAGCACCACATACAGATGCACCACAAGTACATACACAGACAACTAAACAAGCTTATTCATTAGAAAATCTAGGGTGATTTATGGAAAAAAAACCAAACAAGTTTAAGGAATTAAAATGGCTGAAAGAACCAATTCTCTTTGTTTCAAACATTCCCAAAAAGCAGCACTCAAAAAAATTTAATGGACTAACCATCTGATAGTAACTAGACATTTACACTTTCCAAAGCTATCAGCAAAAGACTTAATTTGGTTTCAATCCAGTTATTGATTCTACTTGTACATTGTATTACTCAAGGTGGCCATTCTGTAACTGTCCCTTGAAAAAGCAAAGTATCAAACCAAGCAAACTGCAGATCCTCTATCCAGGTAGTACTCTTATGCTGAAGAAACTCTGCACAGGGCAGCCTTATGAGCAATTTAGGGACTGCCAATTTCTCCAAGAGCAGTTATGGGTTTGCTTGCACCATCAGAACAGAAATCATATGCTAAGAAGCTAGAACTGCTAAGCTATTAAGATACCACCATTGCAAAGCTTAGTAGTCCTTAGACTGAACATAGCTTGAGTGCCTCACAAGTGTATCTAGTTTGCAGCTCTTTTGGAACACCAGTCTTATACAGCAAGGCCTAAACACAGCAGTGGATTCACCAGCAGAGAAACAACTGCCTGCTTCACTGGGTAGTGAGACCATTAGTGTAAGACTGCAACAATTTCCCTTTAAGAACAAAAAAGAAATGCCACTCTCACTCCTGTTGTCTGTTGCTGTAAACAAAATCTACTGTCAGCAAGGCCTCCAAGACTTCAAAACAATCTGATGTAATTTTTTGCGTTATACTTATTGATGAGAGTGAGGAAGATAAGCCGTGCCTCAGGTTCTGCCAACACATACCATGCTTTCATGGGTGAGTCTTAAGATGGAGATCTGTAGTGCTACTGATCTCTTCACATCTTACAGTCTCCTCCAGATTAAACCACTTTATAAATTTATTGGTCATGTTTTATTACCACATCACTGTCACCAGTTGTTCAATTGTCTGACCAAGACAAAAAAGGATGAAGAAAAAAACTGACTATAGTTACAGCCTAGTAAAACAGATAGAAGATGGGTAGATCAAATGAAGCACTCCCAAGAATTTGCAGCAAAAAAAAAAGGTACCCCCACAAATTAGATGCTCTCTGACAGCAAGATCTCAAAAAACTGTATAAAATCAAACCTCACTCCATTTCAAAGCCAGAAAGGGAATGAGCACGCAACAGCTAATAGAATCTATTTTATTGGGGTTTGGGGGGCTAAAAAGGTGAAAGATTATATTAAGGATATGCAGAAGGTTGATGGAGCTTTCATCCTCTGGGATACACTGGAAGAACAAAATTAGCTTGATTAGCCTTACCACTAAAAGGCACCAGCTACATTTATTTACTAAATAGGTTTCAAGGACCACTATCTGGCATTGAAGCCAAGTGGCATGGAGCAGCCCACAGCTGTGCCACTAAAGTCTTCTATCTTCCGAAGCAGGTGGCTCTAAACAAACCACTTGCTGGGAATGGTCCCAGGCTCATGTGGACTCCCACACTGTGCCTGGCAATTGTGTGAAAGCGTGCTAGTCAGCTGGGCCAAAGCCATGTGAAGTGCCGTTCTAACAGTTAACAGTATAAATAGCCACATTCCAATAGCTGGGAACGTTCCCAGACGTCGTCATCTACCAGCATGAACGCACCTCAAGTTTCACAAAAGCTGTACCAACGTTTGTGCTGATCTGAACAAAACCCACTATTTTACTTTAAATGTTGACACATCATTTCGACAGGTAAATTTTGGGCAGAAATTATGTCAGATTATTTTCTATCTGCTCATGACAACAGGCAAGAAGCAAAATAAGAGTGTTTTAATTAAAACAAACTGTGACATGGATTACATAGGTATGGAGCTCTCTTTTTTTTACTTCTGATTATCCAAATCACGGATAAAATTGGCATTGAGAGGTCCCTAGTGGCACAACTGTAAAAATTGCAAGCGTAGCTGCCCTAATTGCCACCAAGCAAGACATATAACTGAGAAGACAAAGGAGACATTAAAGCGAAAAGATTTCTGCACATGTGAATATGAGGTAGTATCCTCATATTCATCCAGAGACTTCACAGAAGTTATCTTCATTTGAGGGCAAGATTTTACAGCACTGTATATTTGTTAGACTGTGTTGCTTCTAAGAAAAATGCCTATTTATTTTTTTAGAAGAGAAGCTATAGTAAGTCTTTACACAAAATCACTGGATGTGATCAAGGCAGTAGTCAATGATTTTAGAATTTACTTTCTAAACCAAACAAGCATTGCTACATTTATTTCAGGACCTCAAGCAAGAACCTCTTGAAACAAAAAACTGGTTGTGAGGTTGTGAGAGGTAAGTCCAACATGAACGAGAACCATATCAGCAACGTTACAGCAATGAATCCTAACCACCCAGCCACTTCCACAAATTGCATCAATCAATATGAGGTTAGTGAAAACCTCATTTTGAGTTACTATTAGGAGAATCCATAAAAAGGTTTACAGATTGCTTATGGGACAATGGACTACAGGCGTAAATGCTGGACAGCACTAGTCTTTACAGATGGCAACTTTATGCTACTAATTCTATCAGCTACTGCTCTGCACTGGTTACCTCCAAGCTTCTTGTCAAATCAGCTTTCTTCGCCTGGGCTGCTAATAAAGCTTGCTCTGCTCTGCACAGCTTCTGAGTGAGATCACATTCCAAGCGTTGTTTCTCTACCATTACCTATAAGAATGTTGAAAATTGACACTGTGGTCACAGGCACATACAAATTTTTAAACTCCTGTTCTTGAACTCCAACATTATATTCCAAAATAAAAGGACATTATCCTACCGGGAACTGGTATCTGTTCAGCAAGAAAAGACACAGCTAAAAAGAGAAGTAGAGACATTAACTAGATCACAGACAAAAACTGAAATCACTGTCAAACATTTAAATTCACAAATCAATTCCCTTCAATGCCGGGGCTGGAGAGACAGGAATAATGCTGAAACAAAGTCTCATAGTGAGCAGGGCATGTGGTGGTCTGAGCAGGGGAAGGAGCTGGAGAGCAGCTCAAGGAGAGCTGAGAGGAGACTGTGGAGGAGGTACAACTCCAGAGGGACTACAGCCAGTGGGTTCCTCCATGACTGAGTTAAAACCAAGGAGCAGGGTCTGCCCACCATCTCCTGAGCTCCCATCACCTCACTGAAGGTGTAGCACGCGGAGAGGAGATTGGAGACCAGAAACTGGGGCAGAAAGTTGTCGGGAGGAAAGCCAAGATGTTTTCCCCAAGTATTTGCTTATTAATGTGCTTTCATGTCTTTCAAGACTAGAATCAGTCATTAGAAGTGTGTGTTAATTTCCAATAATCTATTAAATTGATTAAAATGCCCTGATTTGAAACTGTTTTGCCTGCAGTAACTGACAAGATTGCACAAATCAGGGCTTAAAAAATGTGTGGTGTGGTCAACTACCTATTAAGTAACCCTTGCTAATAATTGCAATTGTTAAAGGACAAGCCATAGAGATACTGAATCACCTCAACATTTCATTTTCTTACCAGTGTTACTATTTTTCTGAAAACAGACCTGTTCTGAGAACATACGTGCCAGTTAATGTTTGACTTGTAGGCTAAAAAGAGAGATAATAGAGAATCTCTAACATTCTAGTTCTACACAAAGAAAAACATGGAAAATCAAGAATATCATGTCACAGTTTTGTGTTCTGATTCAATTCTAGGAAAACCAGGATATAACTTCAGCCTGCAGTTACTTTCCAGACAATAATGTACCTGTAAAGAAAAAGACCAAACACTTGCTTGAAAAGCTTTGCTACAGAATTCTTCTTGTACCTTGTCTACAGTTTCCAGGGCTGGCATATGAATTTTGGAAGACACAATATCTATCCAGCAATCTTTTTAACCCATTTTCTTCAAAAGAGCAAATTACTGATTTTAATCAGCTATATTTATCTCTGTTGTGAAAAAAAAAAAAAAAAAAAGATCAGTTGGAGAAAGTGTGGCTTATTTAGCTGTTTTTAATAGAAGCTGGTTTTTTTTTCAGGGTTTGCTGATAACACCCCCAGAATGGTTAACCCTTACATTTTAAGTAGGACAACTCTAAATCTAAGAACCAGTCCCCATCTGGCGACCTCAAGTCAGAAATTGCCTTTGCCTACACAAGATGTACCAAAATTCAGACCAGATCATCTTGGTGAGCGCTCCTCTTTGACTCCTGTTGGCAGCAAACCACAAAAGGTAACCTGAAAAAAAATCTATCCAGCTACGAAAGCCATGGGGAAGACTGATCCGTTCACTAAATGAATTCATCTCAACAAGGAAGTTTGAGAACGTATCATGGAGTCACCATCCCTGGAGGTGTTTAAAGAACGAATAGATGCGGTGCTTAAGGATATGGTGTAGTGGTTAGAGAG
>JAVSBS010022862.1:0-14117 GCA_033124195.1 Coracias cyanogaster | reverse complement strand
ATGTAAGAAACTGTTGCAGCAACAATATTAAGAAAGAAGTAATACACAGAAAAAGGCAACACCGGAGATAAAGAGACGAACTGAACACACATGTGCACGCTCTGAAAACGCTGAAGCTGAACTGCCCAAACTGCCATCCCCCAGGAACTAGCCTCCAGGGCAGGATGTCATCATAGTATCAAATAGCTGAACCAAATTAACCCTGTCCTGTCTGAACCAGGACAGCTATGCAAGTCAGTAAGAAACTTTATAGGAAGCCATTAATTATTTTGTGGAAAATTGTTGGTTTTTTCATTACATCTTGTTGATATTCTGCTCCATGCTGCTTCTGCTGGAGAAAACCTACTGGTTCCTCAGTGTTCGTAGTAAGCTCAGTCTGCAGAACCTTCTTTGATATTACAGGTTTCATGATATTTTGTTTGACAACTTCTGTTATAAAACACTATGGATAGTCCTCATTTTCAGTCAAGTAAGTGTAGCCATAGTGTATGTAGTTCTCTTGAATTTCCTGTTGACCTAATGATGTACCACAGCCTTAACTTTACACTTCACTGCTTGCTTATCTCCTGCCATCACTTTATTTAATCAGTTACACTAGTTTCTTTCTCACTTCTGTTTTCTTTCAGTATGAAAGATTTTGCTTTTTTTTTATGGAAAGCTTACTCAAAACTGTGAACTATATCTATGCATAAATGTGCATGCTGTGTAGTAACAGATTAGCAAACAGATGACAACTGGCTTTATACAGAACTAGGTGAGCATGAAAAGCAATCTGTCAAATGTCAGCATGATGGTATGGACCAAATTTTGAGATAGTCATCTGGGGATTAGCTTCTCCGAAGTTGTTCTCTGTATTGCCATATCTCATTTTGACCATGGCACAGTCAAGGATGCTATGATGATTTCCCCTCAGAAGCCTGAGGAATCTGAAATTTCATGTATGATCGCAGGAAGTAATCTGCTAGCAACATAAGAACACTGAAAAGAAAACTGAGTTTTCATCTACAGGTGACAGGTAACTGACTACTAAGCTAGTACAATGGCTTTAGTCAGCAGTCTTACATTAGCAAAGTGTCACTTCGCAGAATCACAGAATTAGGGATTGGAAGGCACTTCTGGGAATCATACAGTCCAAGCCCTCTGACATAGCAGGTTCACCTAGAACACAACACACAGGATCATGTCCAGGCAGGTTTTGAATATCTCCAGAGAAGCAGACTCCACAACCTCTCTGGGCACCCTGTTCCAAGGTTCTGTCACCTTCAAAGTAAAAACAAGTTTTTCCTTATGTTCATATGGAAATTCCTGGGTTCCAGTTTGTGCACATTGTCCCTTGCCCTGTTGCTGGCCAGAACTGAAAAGGGGCTGGCCCCATCCTCTTGATACTTGCTCTTTAGATATTTATAAACATTGATCAGATCCCCTCTTAGCCTTCTCTTCTCCATGAACAGCCCCAGGTCTCAGCCTTTCCTTATCACTCTGTCCTCATTAGGGCACAGTAGAGGGGGAGGAGAACCTCCCCTGACCTGAGGGCTACAGTCTTCTTAATGTGCTTCAGGATACCATTGGCCTTCTTAGTCACAAGAGCACACTGCTGGCTCATGGTTAATTTGTTATCCACTAGAACTCCCAGGTCTTTCTCTGTGGAGCTGCTTTCCAGCAGGTCAACCCCTAACCTGTGCTGGTGCATGTAGTTATTCCTCCCTAGGTACAGGACTGTACACTTGCCCTTGCTGAACTTCATTAGGTTCCCCTCTGCCCAGCTCTCCAGGCTGTCCAGGTCTTGCTGAATGGCAGCACAGCCTTCTGCTGTGTCAGCCATTCCTCCCAGTTTTGTATCATCAGCAAACCCGTTGAATTCCATCATGTCTCTGTAATTGCAATGAGATCATGGTCCTGTGACTGCACCCACATCTCTATTCTTCCTGTTTATTCCTCATTCCTCAAGTGTTGGTGTACAGGCATTTCAGAGACTTAATCAAGCATGCAGGTTTCCCTGGAGGGATGCAAGATGATCCACCATAGCCATACACATCCTAGAGGTGGTTGGCCTGCTGGCTCTCATCTTGGAAGCTAAAGAACAGTTGACACTGCTCTGGTTGGCCTGACTTATTCCCCAGTTAGATGTGATGACATGAGCATTGCAATTTTGGACCCTATCCCCAAGTCCTTCTGTTTAAAGCCCACCTCATGAAATTGGCCAGCCTGCTGTTAAATATTCCCTTGCCTCTCCTAGACAGATGTATTCCATCCCTCCCTAACAGGTTATAGTCATCAAATAATGTCCTATTTTCATAAAAGCAAAAACTCTTGTGATGGCACCATCCATGTAGTCAGAAGTTGATATTCATTATATGTCTATTTCTAGCTGCCTCCTTTCCTCCAACTGGTGAAATGGAGGAAAGATAACTTGGGCACCACTGTTCTTCACTTACACCCCCAAGGGCTTTCTAGTCTTCCTTGATTCTGCCCAGGTTCTGGATTGTGATGTAATTCACACCCACATGAAAGACTAACAGTGGATAGCAGTTTGTGATCTTGACAGGTTGTGGCACTTTTTCATCAGTATCTCAGATCTTTGCTCCTTGAAGGCAACATACCTCTTGTGACTCCCTGTCAGGTCAGCAGATGGATGCCTCAGTATCCTTTAACAGAGAATCACCCACTATGAGCACATGATTTTTCTCTTTATGGTATTTATTTTTGCAGTTAGCAAATAAAAAAGAAAACACATATGTCACTAAAAGTTAATTTTCTTCTATTCTATGGACATAAATGGTTTTCAGTTCATACTTTTAACCAAGTGCTACTTATCTGTTGAATTTGTCAAATGTTAAAGCAGGATGAGAGGTAACAGCCTCAAGTTGCACCAGGGGAGGTTTAGATTGGATATCAGGAAGAAGTTCTTTACTGAAAGAGTGGTTAGGCATTGGGACAGGCTGCCCAGGGAAGTGGTGAAGTCACCATCCCTGGAGGTGTTAAAAAATGGGTAGATGTGGTGCTTTGAGATGTGGTCTAGGGGTTAGGGAGACGTTCGATGAAAGTTGGACTAGATGATCCTAGAGGTCTTTTCCAACCTAAATGATTCTATGATTCTTAAGCATGCCTCATAAATGAACCCCTCTGGGATCTCATAATTTTGTGGTTTTGTCAGTTCCCTTCATTAGATTTATTTCCTTCTTGTAATAAAATATTTAGACTGGAAAGGTGTGTTCCCCTTGTAACTGACTTAGAGAGGAGACTGTTACCTCTGCAATATAGAGTGACTCCTTTCATTTTTGCACACCAACATTTTAAATGGTTTGGGTTGTGCTTAGTAATTCCTGAATAACCACAGGCTTCATAGCACACTCTTGGCAAAAGATCGCATACAGTTTTTCATAATAGGGCCACATATGACATGTCCTGGTCCTCTATGACATCTGAATCCTGTCAGGCTACATTTATTTTGTTAATGGTCATAGAACAGGAGAGAAACCTCTCCTGCTTCCCATCCACCCATCCCATCCACCATAGGTGAAACAGAGGCAGAACTACTCCTAGCCCTGTGTTGTTGCCCACATTTCTAAAATTTTTAGGAGAGGACTGGAGAGTCTGTCTTTTGCACAGAGATCATCTGAAATAACAAGAGGAGCTCTCTGTAGCTAGCAAGATTGATCCTTCTTGCTTAGTCATATGTGTGTGGCAACTGAAAAGTCCCTGAGCTGTCATTCTTTTGAACTGCTCCAAGGTTTGATTTCAGACACAGGTAAATTAGACTGCTGTGAGATCAGTGTGGGAGTTAACCTAACAAATACAGACTGTGAGTATCCAGGGGATCTGCTCATGGAGCCAATACTTGGTCTTAATTTATTTAGCAATGTTTGCAGCCATAAATCATAATCTTTTGCTTACAGTATATAATTCCTTGTGACTTTTCTTTTTTACTAAGATGTTAAATAGCTTGCTGTGCCTTTTGTATCAGATGCACATTGGATTATGATTCTTGCACAAGAGTATGAGGAAATGCCTTATACTAGAAATTTTAATATTAGTTTGGCATGTTGGCATTTATGATGTCACACTCTTTCAAGCGCATTCACTTATTGCTGATAAAAACAAGAGTATTAAGAGTACAAATTAGATGCCAGATTAAGTATATTTTTTTGCTGACAAGGACTGCATGTCAGTATTGGAGTTGTGAATTTCTTGTATTGAAGTGGAGGTTTGTTTTTTTTGCTGCTAGATACGGTCCACAGGGGTGTATAATTGATTTAGTCTCTTGTCATCACAGATTGATTTTAGAATCATGTTTTGAGGACTGCCAAAAAAATTCTAGAGTTTCTTGTTCCGGCACTATCTGTGATATCTCCCCAAGATATTGCTTTTATTATAGAGGAGATTACTTGTTCTTTAAGTATGAATTAGTTGCCAATCTGAGGCCACTGTGTTTACTTCTGCAGTGAAGGATAGCATTGTGCGCATTTTCAGGTATAAATAACAGATTTTTCATCTTTTTTGGTGATATTTTTAATAGCTGTTTTTAAAGCTTGTTGTCTACACAGAATTGTTTCTATTTTACACATCTGTTGTCTCTGCAGTGATTCTAAAGGAACGTTTCATAACCTTTAGGCATACTGAGAAACTTTCTGATGTCCAGGTTTGTGAACTCCTTCAGCAATCTGTCCCAATCCAGAAACATAATTTTCTAGTTCTAATGTAGAGCAAATCTTGTTTATATTTTTATGGTTATGCATTGGATTTACATAGTCAGGATTTCATTGTGGAGTGGGCTACAGGGGTGGCTTCTGTCAGAAGCTGCTAGAAGCTTCCCCTATGCCCAATACAGCCAATGCCAGCTGGCTCTGAGGTGAACCTGCCCCTGGCCAAGGCTGAGCACATAAACAAGGGTGATAGTGCCTCTGTCATAACATATTTAATAAGGAGGGAAAAGGAAACCTGCTGCACAACAGCAGCTGGAAGAGAGGAGTGAGAACGTGCAAGCAAAATAACTCTGTGGACACCAAATTCAGTGAAAGAGGGTGAGGATGTGTTCCAGGCACTGAAGCAGAGATTCCCCTGCAGCCCCTGGTGAAGAGCACAGTGAGACAGACTGAACCTCTGCAGCCCATGGTAGTGCTGGTATCCACCTGCAGCCTGTGGAGGATGCCATGCCAGAGCAGGTGGATGTGCTTGAAGGAGGCTGTGACACCATGAGAAGCCTGTGCTGGAGCAGGCTCCTGTTAGTACCTCTGGACGCATGGAGAAAGGGGCCCAAGCTGGAACGGTCTGTTCCTGAAAGAATACACTCCAATGGAAGGGACCCATGCTGGAACAGTTTGTGAGGAACTGTATCCCATGGGAAAGACTCACACTGGAGAAGTTTGTGGAGGACTGTCTCCTGTGGGAGGGACCCCACACTGGAGCAGGGGAAGAGTGTGAGGAGTCTTCCCCCTGAGGAGGAAGGGGAGGCAGAGAAAACATGTGATGAACCGACCACAACCCCAGTTCCCCATTCCCCTGTGCCACTGCTGGGGAGGAGATATAAAATTTGGCATAAAGTTGACTCCAGGAAGAAGGGAATTGTGGGAGTAAGGTGTTTTGAGATTTGTTTTTATTTCTCAGTATCCTACTCTGGTTTAATTGGCAATAAATTACATTAATTTCCCTAGGCTGACTCTGTTTTGCCTATGACAGTGTTTGGTGAATGAGCTCCCTGCTCTTATCCAAACACATGAGCTTTTTGTTGTATTTTATCCCCCTTGTCCAGCTGAGGAAGGGGAGTGATAGAGTGGCTTTGGTGGGCAACTGGTGTCCAGCTAGGGTCAACTCACTGCAGGACAGCAAGGGTCTTTAATATAAACTATATTATGTGTAGGTTATAAGAGGCCAGAAATGTTGAGGATCACTCTTTAAATTCCAGTATACTTGCTTATGCCTTGCCAAGAGTCTCTAATCCAGACCAAAACATCAGCAAATATAACAGTTGGGAGTTATCCAAATGAACTGCCAGAAAAAATGCAGGTCAGACTACAGGAATGTAAATAGTGAATCTATAGCTAGATTAGATATAGTATTAATGGAAGAATAATCTGATTTTTATCCATCTCTATGAATGATGTTGCTCTAAGTATCTCTGGTGGTGTCACACGCTTGTAGGTCCTCATCCTCCTGGACAATGTGGTGATAACACTGAGCATGCAATTCTTCTGACTGGGACCATGGTTCCAGGAACACTAATGGTTATTTAAAGGGTAGGCAGCAAGCACAACACCATAGCTGTGTCTTAAGAAAAAAAAATTCAGTTTCAAAATGCCTTTTTTAGTTGAGATGAGGAGGATTTTATACAGTGACACATGAGAAACAATCGCAGTAATAACAGCAATGTTTTTAAACTTATGGGGTAGGAATAAACCAGGCACCAGAAATAGAAGTAAGGCAAGATCTTGCGAGCTCCCCTCCAGCCTTTGCTTGCTTTTCCATCTATGATGCTACCCTGTGTTCTGACCCAGCTCACTCTTTGACTAAACAACTGTGCATGCCCTGTTAATGTTCCTCTACTTATACTACACTAATGCCCTATGATGCCTTTCTACAGGGACCATGATTCAACTGATTTTATTGATTCAGTCCAGCTAAATGTGGACAGGATTGGCATTGCTCATACAAAGCTGAGGCTGCATGTACTGTGTCTGCATATGATTCATTAGAAGAGAAAGACAGATGATGTTGAAACTGTAGATTCCTAAAATCTAGTACTGAATCACTTTTGAAGATACTGGGATTCTACAGCAGCAATAATCAATGATAATTTGCACAGAATAAACCCTAAATCCACCACTTTTAACTCTACTTGTGGTCTCAGTTTGTATTGAAGTATACTCTTTCTGATATGCTTACTAACCTTGTAGCACCTTCATATCTTCTAAATATACGGATCAAATTGTGAATAATATGTGGCTCTAAAACCTCAGCATTACAGAACCAGCAGGTTTTTTTCTCCTTCTGAACTGGAATAACAGGTACAGGGCTGTGTCAGCTTGTATTCCTTGAAAGTTTGGGGGTTCCTTGAAAGATTAAACAGCCCATCTTCCTTAGGATCCCCTTGGGATATTGCATTTTCATGTACTCCTGGAGCTCGCCACCTATTCATTTCCATCATGTTTTCCTCCTTTTCCTTAGAGACTTACTGTCAATGTGCCGGTCTCAGCAGTTCTTTGTAATACTATTCACTGTAATGACATTCCATGTTCTCATCCTTCGATGCATTGCGTATACTTTCTCCAGAGGGAGCCGACACAAGATAGACCCTCTTTTAGCAGGGAAGCAAGTTTACTTGTATCTTTTTCATACAGCTGCTGACATCTTCTGTATGCTTCTCTGTGGTCTTAATTGCTCCTTCCATTTGGCGCTGAAAAAAGTAGTTGGCTCATCCATTGGATTTAATGATGTCTGTGATTGCTTTGAAGTAAAGACTCTCTTGGTGGCAGTCATTAGCACTATCAGTGTGACAGACTGTCATCCCCCCTGTAGGAGTCAGTGTGTCTTAAAACTATCCAGAATGGCTGCGTTCTGAACCCGCCATACTGTCTTGCTCAGTGGGACCAGCTTTCACAGCAATTGCCTTGAAATTATCAGGCAACCTTAACTTATTCAAATCCTCATATTCATTTTCATCCCCGCTTTAAATTTTAATTGCTAGCTGTATTTTTACTTGTAAGTAAATATTAGCAAATTTTATTTTTAGCTGAGATGTTCTGATATGATGCTGGATTTCACATCTTTCCTGTGCTCAGTGGAGTCAGTAACATGGGCTACAGAATTTGTAATGATACTTACAAATGAACTTAGAATTTTATTTGTAATGGCACTACCAGAATGAAAGAGCTTGTAACTCACTAGGTTTTAGCTTTCACTTCATGAGGTCTCATCTGTTACGTGGTTTTCCATACAGATAGAGGACAAGCTCAGTTCCCTCTACACCTTGGCTGCTGGTTGGTTACCTGCTCTGTCTACCTCTGCTCTCTAGCTGTGTAAAATCCTCAAAGGAACATATATAGTGCCCTACTTTATGTCTTGGGGGAAAAGCTGAAGATAGTGGCAGATATCCCAGCAGAGCGAAAGACAAAGCACAAGTCAGATTCCTGGTTACAGAGAAATGAAATGAAATGAAATGAAATGAAATGAAATGAAATGAAACAAAACTGTACTTTTAGGATCACAAGATTAAATTGTAGCTAAGGAGTTCTAATATGTGGTGGATAACCTGGCAGATAGCTAAACTTTCTACAAGATCAGAGAAGGCACTTATTCTTCACTTGGATCGTGTTTTTAATTATATGCTTAAGCACTAATGTGGCATTCTTAATTACCATAAGGGAAAAAGAAATAATTTTTATAGCAAAGGGAGGTCTTGACTGCATTAAACAATGGAATGTGTGGCCCACCTTCTTTGCACTCTTATTTCTCAGCTGCCATCTTGGTATGATAAGCACATAATACAATAATGTCCTACTTCAGACCTTATAGTTGGACTAAGTATGTGAAATTACACATATAATTATCTGTATTTTATAAGAAATAAATCAATACTCTTTTGCTGATGAAGTATATGTATGGCAAAAAAGATATGTTGTCTAGAAAAATAAAACGAGAACTTCAGAGATAAAACCTCATTTATGTACAGATTACAGGAAAAATCTTCACTGTGACAAAAGTGGTTGTGGTTTGTCGCACACAGCACTGTATATAAACAGAATATGTACCTAAAAGGCATAATTAGTAGAAGATGTGATATCTTGTTTAAGGAACTTGTTTGTGTTCACTATAAACTGTTTTGGAAAAGTCCCCCAAAATAAAACGAATATCCTAGCTAACTTTGTTTTTTTCTTTTGTCTTTTAACTAGTTCAAACACATCTGGTGTCACAAACTTTTATTTCTTGCAATTCTCCTTTTGCAAGCATTATTCTAAACAATTCTGCAGTCATTTAGAAACACATTTTATTTAAGCTAGCTTTATTTTTGTGTCTTCCTCATGACTTTCCTACTTGCTAACATTACTACAATCTAGTGAAAATCTGAACTTTTTCCCTCTTATGCTTGAAGTTCTGACAATGTGCCTAATCCCACTTAGAATCTAATTGCTGTCACAGTCCCTGCTTACAGGGGAAATTTTGCTTCTGGCTACTCAATATGCTTGCTCTTTTAGAGTGTTTAAATGACTGTGTCTTTTGTGTTGTGTTAGATGTGTGTGGTTCTGATTGGGTGGTATATTTACCAGTAATAGCACTTTTATTGTTCCATGAAGCATTTACAATTGTACTTCTTTCAAAAAGAAACATTCCTTTTATTTTTTCTGAAATTCTCATATTGTCTGAAGGTTTCCATGCAGTTGATTCTGAAAGGCAGGAACAATAGCAGTGCATGCTTCATAATTTTTAGCTGAAATGAAATCATCGTGTCTGAGAAAAGTAATGAAATTCACTCCTTTCATGGTCATCTGTGAATACTCTCAATTTCCCTGTGAGGATATAATGCTTCCTTTGAATATTAATACCCAGCTGATTTCTGTCATGCGGTTTTGGATTCAGATCCCTGAAGTAACTTGTTAAGCCACGTAAGAAAACCCTATAAAGTACCACAAGACATTTGATGAAGAAAAAAAAAATTCCCACCTGTTGTTTTTTTTTTTCTTGCATTGTTCAAATGTTTGGAGAAAATAATTGATTTCTGTTCTTGGGCATCAGGAAACTTTTCAGCCCCTGACCTTTCTGCCTCTCTCTCTCTTTTCATAGGTGCAGCATCAATGCTTCTTGCAGGTTTCTATGAAGGAAACAGTGTTTTGTTAGGGAATTGACATGACTGTTTACAAGCTCTGTAACTATTCTGCATATTAAATTTAATGAAGATTTAGCAAATATGATAGGGATTACTTGATAGGTTATTGTGCTAAGCAGTAAACAGCATGTGAAATATTTTCAGGCAAAAAGTAGACCTTTTTGTTTTCTCATCACAGCTGCAAACTTGGCATGGCAACCCTAATCTCCACGGATTAACATTGCTTTACCAGAGCTGTTTCCAAAATCCATCTAGTATTCAGGCAGATTATCTACCAAACCAGGTCCAGTCTTCCCACTATGTCTTGCTGCTGTTGGCAACATAGTTATGTGGTACTGCTACCATGCTTATAGTACTCAGAAGAGGGCAATTCATACTGTCAGTCTTTTCACATTGTGTTTTTGTAAATTTTTTTGGTAATTTCTTGAACCTTGGTTTTCTGAGGTTTTAC
The DNA here is from genome assembly GCA_033124195.1 of Coracias cyanogaster. Taxonomy (NCBI): domain Eukaryota; kingdom Metazoa; phylum Chordata; class Aves; order Coraciiformes; family Coraciidae; genus Coracias; species Coracias cyanogaster. The sequence goes on along the minus strand of JAVSBS010022862.1, from coordinate 3,849 downwards.
TACACACTGTACAGATACTACGCACTGTACTACCCACTACTACCACCCATGGTGCATTTAGGCATATATAGGAGTATCTGCTGACCTGATACAGCTATTTTTCTCTGTTATAACAGCTCCAGAGCTGATTTTCTCTGCACTTTACCCCTTATTATTTTCACGATTATTGTATGTTTGTGTTTATACTTCTATGGGTTTTTTTATTCCTTACTTATGTTTCCTGAGTGAATATTTTAATTAAATAGAAGAAATTATCTTCCTTGTATCAAGTAGGAAGTTTTCAGGGGGTCACCCTTTTCTGGGAAAAGGACTGTGCTGGAGATAGGGCATTGCAGCTCAGATGGCACTGTCATTTAGATCTACCATCACTGTTGCATGTGATTTGACTCCTTCCATATAGGAAGCCTCACAGTGCTCAGCTTGGAGAATGACTCCTCTTCATCCTCCTCATCTCTGCTGGGGAAGGTAAAAGGAGTAACCATTGTTATTTCCCTATCTTCTGCTTAACCTCTTACTTCCTACTTTTTCCCTGTACTTATTCAACTTCAGACAAAATTCCTGCTCCAGAGTTCCTTAGTCACATTCTTCTACATCTAATTCCTTACAATATTGTGCTTTTCTGTATTCAAAATACATATATTCCTGATGATTTTTTATAATGAGTTAATTCCTATAGAGAGACATTATCATGGCAATGAAATTCTTTCTCAGTGGGAATTTTGATATCAGCAGATCCAATATTTCATACTTGGGGGATGAGAGAAAGGGGTTAATGCTTAAAAAGAACTAAAGAGAATCTGATTCCATGTGAAGCTACTGGAAAGTATTGAAAGTTGCCAAATCTGCATGCTTTTTACACCCAATGTTTTAGAAAAGCGCTTTAAAACACAAAAGCTTTCTTGCATGTGACCATCTTTTTCTGTGTGTATCTTGAAGTACTTAAAAAATAATTTTCCATATTGAAGGTAATTTTTTTGTTTGCTTGTTTGGTTTCTTTTAATTTTGATAGCAGGGACCTTCTTGAAAGTCTGTTTCCTGAACTGCTAAGAATACAAACTGAAAATTCTGGCCATCATATTAAGACATTCTTTTACAACTTTATCTAAACTATTTTAGCTTTCACTTGGTGCCTATTGCCAACAAAGTATGAGGTAGGTATCTTCCTTCTCTACAAATAACAAAAGCACAAAACCAGAAATATAATCTGTATAGAGGGGTATATATGCATGAGCATATAAAAACAACAGTCTTATTTCATCAAAACATGAACTTTTGTTTTCTCTGAATACGTTTTTTAGAATTTAAATACATGATCAAATTTATTTTACCTGCACCTTTTGCAGAATATCCAACAGTTTTGACTGAGCTTATTTTAAATACAATACTGGTTAAATGCTTCATTTGGTTACTTATAGAATTTAAAATTTAAGTTATAAAGCCTTCTAGGTATGACATAATAATATTTTGATGCTGGAATATAATCAGCTTGTCTTGATCTTTCTTTAAGTATGTGATACTGCTAAGATGTTATATGTTAACTTGTGGAACAGCTAAGATGTTATATGTCAGTATTAGGGCTCTTGTTTTTCTGGATCTTATCTCATACAAAGATAGTGATGTAATTCTAGTATGGTTAATTTTGAGTCTCACCACTGTTAAACCAGAATCAGGCTCACTTTTTGATCTCAATCTTTCTAATCATTGATCACAAAACCACTTTTCTTCTTGTATGGTATTTCCACTTTTACTCTGGCACAAACTAATGTATATATTACATGATTGTCTATTCCTAAATGTTATTAATAGCTGCTTATCAACTGCTAAAAGCTGCATACTGAGCCATAAATAAAATCCTGGCACATTATTATTGTTGTAAAGAAATAAGCAGCTGGAAGTCATAAACTAAATGCTTTGGGAGAAAAATAACTGCATGCTGGTTTATTGCATATTACTGCAAGCAGCTCTATGCAGCTTTATTCATTTGAAGATAAATACCTCATTCTGAGAAACTCGAAGATTCTGTAGATCCAAAAGATCTCTCTATCCGGAAAGTTATTTCCAGCTGCTACTTCATACTATGTTCTAGTAAACAATTTGGTGGCATCTAGGGCTAGTTTCTCCTTGGATTCTCAGTGATTCGAGGGTAAAACCTCTCCTTATTACTTTGGTCGTCAGATTGAAGACTGGCACTTCATAGAAGTGTGATATTTCTTGTGAGCAAGAGTGGAGTAATGCAAGAGATGGATAAGGATTAAAGCCTATCTCCTATCTCCCTTTCTGGCTGGCAAAAGTAACACTCTGGGCATGCAGGTACAAGGTGAGAAAGAAAGTGTTGACTGTGCACTACCCCAAAGTGTGAAATAATCTATTTCATTTTTCCAGGAAAATGGAGACAAGATACGACCTACTCAAAACTACCAAACTCTGTGGTATCTGCTTGTAGGCATGTGGAAAAAGATGGTACTTTTCAATTTTTCTAGTTAGACTGCTTACTAAAGAAGTCTAACCTATAGTTGACTTCATATTAATTTCTAAGTACATATTTATTCTGGTTTTGTGATTGGATTACTAGTGTCAGAATAAGAATGCGGCAGAAGAAAAGTTTTCTCTTTTCTCTTCTGTGGCAGCTCCTCAAGACTGTGATGTTCAATAGTATTAGATGTGCAGCATGAAATATCCCTAAGGCAAGGCACGTTTGCAAACTGCAGAAACAATGCAGAAGGCGCATTTATCTCCACATATGCTTTCAGAGAGTAAATCTACACTCTATTATTCCTAGGAGCGCTATTTCATCGCTAGTGGCATTTGCACTACGTGGTTTATTCACAGTCTGTTCACTGGAGTACTAATGGGAATGGCAGGCCCACAGTCCTCTGTTCAGTGTGGCCTGAGCCGAGCTCAGTGGATCATTTTGCTTTGAAACAAATAGGACAACCAGGTGATCAGGCCCAGTCAGCATGGGTTTATGAGAGGCTGATCCTGCTTGACTAACCTGATCTCCTTCCGTAACAAGGGGACCTGCTTAGTGCATGAGAGAAAGGCTGCAGTTGTTGTCTACCTGCACTTTAGTAAAGCCTTTGACACCATTTCCCACAGCCTTCTCATGGAGAAACTGGTTGTTCATGGCTTGGATGGGCATACTCTTCATTGGGTAAAAATCTGGCTGGATGGCCAGGCCCAAAGAGTTGTGGTAAATAGAGTTAAATCCAGTCGGCGGACAGTTCACAAGTGGTGTTCCCCAGGGCTCAGTATTGGGGCCTATTGTCTTTAATATCTTTATAAATGATTTGGATGAAGGAATCGAGTGCACCCTCAGTAAGTATGCAAACAACACTATGTTGGGCAGAAGCATTGATCTGCTTGAAGGTAGGAAGGCTCTGCAGAGGGATCTTGACAGGCTGGATCAATGGGTTGTCGTGATCCGCCCCCTAGATGTCCCAGGTCTGCCCACCAAGGGATGCGGTCCACCCACTGGGGTCCCAGACCACTCCCCAAATGGAATCTGAGGTGCGGCACCTCCCTCCAACGTCCCAATCAATTAACCAAGAAACACCCCCTTAAGAAAAAATATATATTTATTTATCCAAGGCAGCTATTCTATGAAGCAGCCTTATATACATGCATATATCTGGTATCGTAATCCTAGATATCATAATCCTGTATCATAGTCAGTAAAGAATGTGTCTTATCAAGCCTAATAACCCCCAAAATCCTTAACAATCCACAAACCCCAAAACCTCTACCCAGGAGCAGGAAAGGGAATACCAAGAGTTCATAAGGTAGAAACAAGGGTCTTGTTAAAAAGCAAGAAACCCCCCTGTCGCTATGTGAATATGTGAGTGAGTGAAG
>JAVSBS010022861.1:27502-46043 GCA_033124195.1 Coracias cyanogaster | reverse complement strand
GGAATCTCTCCAGACAAGGAGACTCCACAACCTCTCTGGGCAGCCTGGGCCAGGCTCCCACACCCTCACACCAAACACGTTCTTCCTTACGTTACCTTGAAGCCAAATGACACCCATTCACTGGAACACCTTCATGGTTCTGGAGGACCTGGCCTTCTCAGTAACTCAGCTACCCTTTTATTATGTTTCCATGGCCACTATTATTTCTAAATAAATCCAGTAATTAAGATTCAGTTTGCATCACCTTTAGCAAGCCCTGGTCTTCACCTTTTCCACTCTTTGGCAGCTTAAAATGTAGCTCGCACCATGTGAGACCAGCGCGCCATTCACTGGGCAAAATCTTGCATATTATGCAAATTCCCCTGCGACAACAGATTATTATACTCTAATGATGGAGACTAATTTTCTATTTAATAGTGCACTATTTTACATTTAATATTTGAAAGCAAACACCGCCAATAAAGACTAAAAAAAGCCAAAAATCAGACAGTCATCCCCTCAATAGCCTTCTCTCCTAACTGCAAACAATAAATCACTTCGTGTAAGTAGTTTTAAGCAATAAAACTGCAAATAAGGCATTTTGTGCTGAAAATTGATTTCTATTGAGAACTATACCTCCATGCAACTTAATTTGTAACTGACATGGATTGCCAACAGGGCTTGCAGTATAAAAAAAATAGGTGACAGTAACTAATCTAGCTGCATATTGGGAGTCTTGCATCTGCAATACAAATGGAGCTTTGGGGTGGTTTTTTCATAAATGCAAAGCACCTAAAATAGAAAGCTATTTGTGCAAAATTGAAGTGCAAGTGAAAGTGCTGCTGCAATACATCTCAGGAGTTCAACTAAGGTATACTTTAATTTTTCTTTTTCATTTGTTTTTAACATTTCCTACAGCAGGATATGATCACGCATTAGGAAGGCAAGATTTAGTGTTTTACAGGAATCGGAGCAGGCCTGAACAAAGAGCACTTGTACTGTGATAATACCAACTAATATCTTTGCTGGATTCTAAGATACACTAAAAATAAAAGCTCTGCATTCATGCACTACATTAGCAATGAAAAAGAGCCCCAGAGAACGTCTCATTTCTGCAGCGTGGATTATGAAGCTGCCAAGAAAGAACTACTGTAAACTATTTTTACAATGCTTGTTACTGGTGACCGATAAAATTTATGTTGTCACATAGGAAACACAGATTATTAATACTTGGACAGAATAGCAGTTGTCATAATGAAATCAGCCTGCCTGTAAGCCAAAATAAAATAAAAATGAAAGGGAGATTGCGCTCTAGACGATTTAAGAACTTCAGTCTAGATACAAGATGGGTTAGGGTAGACCGGAGCTCATTCACCTTCTCATCACCAGACGAACTGGATTAGTGGGTACTTCTTTGCTTGATCGTTTGTTTCTTGTCTTTAGTGAAGTGGCTGGTTCAGTATTTACCAGAAATGAGAACTGATTCGGTACATCCTCAGGGAAAGAATGCCACTTATAAAACAATACTTGGATTCTCTGAATCCATTATAGTACTCACACAACTGAAGTTAAATACCTGACCCAAATACTTTTCTGGATTAGAATTAAGATTAATCTTTTGCAAGAAAGAGAAAAAAAAAAAAAATACTCCATGGATTATTCCCAGTGACAGGCAAAGCTGCTGCAGGTACTGAACCTCTACGTGGAGTTCTCGCAGAACTAGAACCACGTCTGAAATCTTGGCCCCACCAAGAACAAGAGAATCGTGTCACCAGCTTCAATAGGGAAATGATTTCCCCAAAGTGAGTTGTTTATCAGAAATAGGGTGCTTAAGAACACTTATGTAGGGACTTCTTTTTGGTTTACCTGAACTGTACCTCGGGTGCGAAGCTGTTTTAAGCCTACTACACAACAGGATCCACAGAGCACAGACACCCCTCACCACCCTGCTGGCCGCCTTGCTGGTGCGGGAGCCTTACACGCACATTAACACATTTACGTACTCTATAAAGTCTATAAAGCCATCACCGAATATAATTACAGGTATATTTTCTTCCAACTGATTTTTTTAAAGTAGGTCATCCTGTTGATTTAAAGTAACTGAAATTGTGCCTGTGAATGTTTAATGAAAGTAACGGCGAGTTAGTAACGTGTAAGCAGAGACAATTTATTGTCTCATTCCCACTTCATTGGAGTTTCTTACTCGCTGTTACAAAGACGGTTTCTAAAGTTGTAATAAGATCATTTCCTCTCCTCTTTCCTCCCCCCAACCCTTTTATTCTGTGAAGATTAAAAAGAATAAAAGGATTGGTCCTAAAACCTGAAGGACGCAAGATTCACAGTTCAATGCCTCTGATCCCTACCCAGCCTGCAGAGCAGGTATCAGGAGGACTTCAGGGACTAACAACGTTCTCAAGTAGGTCACCGTGACTTGATCTTAAAGGTCTTTTCCAACCATAGCGATTCTGTGATGTTATTTTACACCACCTCACAGAAAAGAAGACTTAAAGCAAGTGTAAATAATTTGCTCCCCTTTCAGAAGTTACAGCTGGCAAGAATGGAGTCTTAGGTGTGTAATGTTATTCAGGGACTTGGATGAAAACGGTCAAACACAAGAAGACTTTGTGATGCGACTGCAATGACGATGAAATGGCAGAGGATGAGGAGGCTAGCTGAAGCACCAAGCTTCATCACCACCCTGAAACATTGCCATCAGCCACACAGGTACGAATGATGAGAATTCACGGTGATCAAGTGGAATTTACACTGTAGTGAAAGAGAAATATTAAAAACCAAAATTACCTTTGTGCTCCTTCATTTTGAGTTATTTTATATATGCAGAGAGCCTAAGCTTTTCCCACAAATGTTAAACCGGGAAAAATCAGCATCATATTAAGGGTTTTCAGCAAACCCAATCTACAGCCATATTTTTCTGAGAGATCCATTAATACTTTTTATCAAGCAGAAGAACCCTAAGCAGCACTTGTTGAATCACAGCTCAAGTGATATTCTTCGCTGCAGCCACTGACGGAAGAGGTGCCATGATGGAACTGAACTGGGTATTATTGACCTAACCCCAGCTTAGTAGTTCTACAACTAAAACACAACTATGAGCAACTTTTTATGAAAAAAAAAGCCCTCAAAATAAGGTCTGACGAGAACAGGACACTACTCGGGAACCACTCCCACTGAAAGATCAACATTTTTGTATCCTGAGGTGATCTGACAGTTGGACTTGAAGATCTTAGAGGTCTTTTCCAACCTGAATGATTCTGTGATTCACAGAAGGATTTCACACACTTGCAAGACGGGAGCAGCAGTGGTTAAATCACAGGACTCTAAGCTGGGAGATTTCCCGCTCCTCAGTTCCTGGGAACTTCTAAAGAAAGCCACATAATCTTTCCAGAGTGCAGTCAAGTCAATCTCTGAAGTGATGCTCAGAATATTTCCATGCCTCCCAGAGAAATCTTAGGAGGATTATTTTTTTTTTATCCTGAGGATATGCCTGGACATCACTGCGCCTGAGACCAAAGCAAACACGCATTAAAAATTCACCTTCTCTCACAGCAACAGACACCTCTCAAAGCAGAAAGGTTCAGCCTGTCACAACTGGCTGAACCTCTGACTGCAGTTCCACAGCCACTTCAGCACTTGGAAGCCTGGGCTGATCCAAGTCCACCTCCTGATGGCCAGACCTGGCTTAAACTGCCATAAAACAGCACGAGTGGTGAAAGACCCTTCCCCTCCGTGTGCCAGCCCTCGTACGGCACGACCATTCACACACCCACAGCACTGTGCATTTGCTGCTTTTCTCTATATACTAAAACCAGTATTTATTCCTGGTAATTCTTGGAAGAAAGCTTTCTCATCGCTATTTTTCTTAAACAATGCACATCTACATCTTCAGGTTGCTTTCCACAGCATCACTGCCTGCTTGCTTAACTTCTATTCCGTGTAATATAGACCCATTTACCTCCAGAAGGTCGAGTCTTGGCCACTTGGCCCTGCATGAGCAGTAGCTCATCCATAATTATGGATTATTACTAACATAGGGTGCGACATCATGCAAGAAAACTCTGATTTTCCTTCCTAAACACCACAGAAGAACAACCTGCAAAGCTCAGCTCTGCTTTACCAGTCGCAATAGGCAGGATCTGGTTTCACTGCCGGACAAACAGGACGCATGAAATGCCCTGTCAGTACCTTTCAGGGTAGGCAGCGAGATGAGCGTGGCTCCAACAGGCAGAATGAGAAACACACCATTCAAATACAGAAGACTTAAAATAGCAACATCTGTAGGAAGACTCAGGTGCCAAAGCCAGAGGTGATAAATCTTGGTGACCACAAAGCCTTGTCACCCTGGTTCTGACACGGGGCAGGTGTTGGCCATCGCTGGCTCAACACGAAGCACAACAAAAGACCCATTTCTGCCAGAGGGGCACCAGGTGACTCTGTGCTGACAATATTCCTTTTCATAATTACCTTAATAATAATCAAAACTCCAGCTGCTTTCTTTGACTTCTTAAAAAATGACAGGATTCCTTCCCGTAAGACTTTCCTCCTGTCAGCACCATCTGTCCTGACCAATTTTTACTCACAAGTCGGAGGTAAAGAAGGCGAATGACGTAGTTACAAATGTGCGTAGCTGCACGGTTTCCACACGGTGCTGAGACTGCAGCTCGGGCGCAATGTCTGTGGTATATATGAACCTCATCCTTTCTGAGTTCTAAGACTGATTTGAAATTTTTAAGAAGAGCTTGCTGTCCACAAATCAGTCTGGATGTTTCCAGTCACATCAGGTATTAGTTCACCTCTCAGGAATAAATCAGAGGAAGCACACTGCGATAGCACACCTCTACAGCTCTCTCAAAATGCCAATCAGGCAATTGCTGCTGTTCCAGCTGTCAAGCCATTTAACAGACCTTTACAGGATCTTCACAGAAAGCGAGGACCGTTCTGTACAGCAACAACATCTCCAGGTCTAAACAAGGAATATTAGTGTTGAATCATGTGGCCTGACAACTTTTTTCCACCAAGAGCACCGCTTTCAGATTTGCATGGCTCGTGCTTGCTCTCTTGTGCAGTAGTTGAAAAAAAAACCCAAAGTTTACTTTCTGCATGGAAATTCAGCAAATATTTTTTCTGTGGTTTTCTATTAAAAGCAAAATTTAACAGACTCTGCTTAGCTCAGAAGCATTAAGTCGCGTCCATGTGGATTTAACAGGAACACTTTGTTCCTTTGACTGCAGAGCTGTCAGGCACTCTGTATGTGCTGGAAAATTTAACAACTTCCACGGACATTTTACAAAAATAATTTGGTCAGTCAAACTTAATTAAACAAAACCTGAAATGATGGCACACAGAAGAAACCCAAGCATCTCCATTTCAATTCTTTCCTTTGTTTCAACTAGATTTTACTTCCCAGTGGCACTTCAGGAAGGAAAACTGAAATCTTATTTCCCACCAAAGCATTCCCAGTAACCTGACAGCCATATGGTGAACTGCAATCAAATCTATTAAAAGGTTTGATTACTCTAAAAAAAGATTTTTTTGACGTTACAAGTCTTACCCATTCAAAGCTGTAATCCCCACTCCTATCCTGCTCTTTTTGCATTTCTGAATTTTTGGTTGGGTCTGAATAAAAGGTAGTTTTGGTTCAGGCCCAGAAAGCTCCCCTCCTACTTATGCATATTGCGATATTCCCAAACGCAGAAAATGCCCAGGGAAGGTATTCCAATGCATGCCATTACTCCTGAAAAGGCTTTTTGAGCTACAGTGATTCACCTTGTAGAACTAAAACTGGCAGCAGCAACAGTCAGTCCTCTGGGCTGTAAAAAAGCCGACGGTGCTGATTTGTTAGCGGCAACAAACCCTTGAAAGAAACTTCATTAAGAATTCAAGTTTGCTTTATGAGCCATGAGTCATGTTTTCATTGTTATAGTGATTTTATGTACGTCTTTGGCATGAGTAACAAACCTGGAATTTGGATTGAAATTACACTCGTAAAACGCAGGTATTTTCTCTCACTGTACCCGCTACCTCATAAACTAGTCTATCTTGACCTGAAGTGTATTTAATATTTAAAGGTTACAATTCACAGAGAGGCTCATGTAATAGAAGATCTAGACCAATTTCCAGACTGGCAAACCCCATCCACAGAAGTTCAGACTTGCTGCCCTTTAGAGAGACTTTGCCTTCATTAACAGAGGAACCCACAGTAAGAAAGGTCATCTCAATAATTCTCCCTCGAGTAGTTATTCACATGGTTCCTTTTTCCAGCCTTACCTGACACCTACTTCTTCTTCAGATTCACTTCCCACTAACTTAGCAATTTATTCACCCTTTTTCCTAAAGGAATCGTCTGTCGGGCAGTGCAGGAAGCTTCAAACACTGTCAGTCCCTCTCAAAAGCTTCACAACAGCTTTTTTTTCAAACCTATTAATTCAGAGTTTAGGCAAACTGATAGTTAATATTTAGATTACTTCTCAGAGCATATTTTCAATTCCACTCTTGGAAATGAGCCCCCTGTGCTGGCGGTTGGATAAGGCACCAAACTGAGGCTTCTATTCCAAATTCTGACATTTCCAATCTTATATCTCTGGCAAGGAGCTCAAGTGACAGGAGCTCTTCTCCCAGGCTGCGAGGTTATTTATTGGGTGGCCTCAGGGAAGGACACTTTCCCTTCCTTTTCCCACTGTTTTATTTATTTGCTATATGCTTATTATATACAAAATGCTATTAGCTTTCTTTGAAAAATTTTTTGACGTCTATGAATGAAAATAAGGCGGTATTAGTAATCTTGAATAGGTTGTTCATCTGATGCTGTCAGACAATTCCCTGCCTTTCTTAAGGGAAATTCAGGAAATATAAATATGGGCATTTGTGTGATTGGTATTCACCCTGAAAACATGCATCACTGTGGATGGTGATAAAAATAAATAAAAATATTTCTGTTGTGTCTCAGAGTGTTGAAGAAAATCATCTTCAGTGATGGATGTTGCTTGAACTAGAGCAAAGCTACAAAAGTCATTTCTTTAACAAGCAACAAACCAAACACTAATTCCTCTAACAGATTAAAACCAAAGCTGACAGTGTGTTGCTAGCCAAGAAGAAACAGAACACTCACATTATTTGTTTAGGAGAGCAGCCCCTGAAGTATTAAAATGAGAATAAGAGGTTGTCTGGAGCCTGTGCTGCTCGGCGCGTGGCTGGGACACGTCTGTCGCGTTCCATCAGCGCTCAGAGCCGAGCTGCACAGCCCTGGGGGGACAAACCCTGCCGGGCTCCTTGCTGCCCACGGGCAGGCAGAGAGGATGTGCTGCGAAGGGCGATGAGCAGAGGCAGCCACCAGCCTGTCTGCGTTCAGAAAGTTCAGCAGCGTCCCCTTCTCACTGCAGGTGTGAAGCGCCAGCTCTACACATCTGACCTGGATAACAACGCTTGGTCTAACCACGGGAATAGAGAGGAGCCTAACGGAGCCCAGCAAGGCAGGGAAACGCGCAGGTTCCGACACACGGGGTAGCTGCTGAGCCCCTGCGCTCAAGCGCAGTGCAAGGATGGCCCAGTTGAGCAGGCCCAAGGTTAGGATGAAGCAGGACCGACCACGCACCCCTCTCATCACCCTGCACAGCGCTACACTCAAGCTAAGAAGTCTTTAAGAGTTCCTTCCCATACACAAAGCTCATTTAAACACCTGTGCACTTATATACTATATAAGCAACGTAGCGCTGAGTTCAGCTGCCCATCTGTCACGTGGCGCGTCTCCTGACACCACTCTCCTCTGCGTGCTGCTGTTTCCCCTCTTCCCTCATGCCTGTGGTACCGTGTGTCCTGTGTCACGTACAACACAGGCATTGCAAAGAGTATCTCCTAAGGAGGGAGGAAACACAGAAGGATGACCCGTCTTTGCAAAACCCTGTCTCAAAAGCAGTTCTTGCCAGAGGGGGTCTGAGGAAGCCGTGTGCAGACAACTCTCCTTCCTCTGATGTTGGCAAACTGAACTATTTTCATATTTCAGATTAGATGGAGTTAACACACAGTTTTTACTTACGGTCACCTAACAATAATTCAAAATACGCTCTCTGAAAAGCACTGGAAACCTGCTGCCTAAGCTACAGAAAGCACTTGAGGATGTGCCTAAGTTAACCTGGCCAACAAACGATGCCGACGCCCTTTGAGATCTGTCTGTGCCTTTTAGGATTTTATTTTCCATTTCATTAAGTGCCTAAAATTAAGCAAAAAAAAAAAAATTTTCAACAAGACAGACTTTAGTCAATTATTCTAATGAGTACCTGACATACTGATGCTAATTAATCGGTGATGATTACACATCTTTTAGGCGGCAAGACAGCGACTTAGTGTTGAATTTAACGAACAAAGCCAGAGTAAAGTTGCACAGCCACAGTTCACGTCATGCTAAGTTAGTTGCATGTTAACTGGATTAAATGACTTAAAATAAGCTAGGAAATGTCTGACCAATGCTGTGATGCAATGCTAAATTGAGGGGTGACATTCTCCTATCTGCCAGAGCATTACAGGATGAGAAGCCAATTTCTGGTCCCAGAAGAGTTCTCGGGACCGTGCTTTGCTGTGGAATGAGTAAGAGAACCCTTCACAGTGACCCTTCCATCCACCCGCACGGAGAAGCGCCGGGCAGAGCTGGTCCCAAAGGTTTGCCTCCTGCCCTAAGTGCCCCTCCTGTTTGTTACTCAGGATTGGGCAAGATCTCTCCCCAAAATTACATCCCTAAAAATATTTCCACAATAAACTCCTCGAAGTCTTGAAAAAAAGACCCAACCTGCTACATTCAGCATTTCCCACAAAGGGTCAGAGGAATTCCTGGAGGCATTCATTTCCTCACTGTGATGTCATTGTTTGTGTTAGGGAGGCGTCCTTTCAGATGGAGATGTTTCTTGTGTTGTAACCACCCACACATTTGACTGGAACCAGCATCTAATTATCAAGACCAAAAAGTAAGCAAACAACTGACTTCTGCTATAATTACAGCACAACAGCAGCAATCTAGGAACAAAAATGTACGGTTTTTCCCCCCTCATCTAGTACACCCTAAGAACGTTCAACCAAAGCAAACACCTGCAAAACATTATTTTTTTCTCTTTTCTAAAAGAAAGGTAGTATCTTTAGTGAACAGTAAATTAATGCGACTCCATCGGATCTGAAATGTCTGGTAAGAATTCCCCTGGCGAATCCAGCACGCTTGAGTCACACGGAAGGCAAAGAAACCGTTCCATGGCTTCTGAGGGCCTGTGTCTGCGGAACACAACGTAACACAGACTGGCCTCGGGTACCATCATTTCCCCCCACCCCGGGGTATGAATCTATTAATGCCTTTTTTCTACTGTAATTCAATCCCTAAAATTAGTGGCGAGGGTTTATACGTGTAGATCCATAAGTCTCCACAACATCCCGGGCAACCTCTGCCAGTGTCTCACCACCCTCAGAGTGAATTTCCTCCTGATTTCCAATCTAAATCGACCTTCTTCCAGTTTCAAGCCGTCGCCCCTTGCCCTATCGCTACAGGCCTTTGTAAAAAGTCCCTCCCCAGCCTACCCAAATGAAGATTATGATTTTTTTAGATACCAAACACATCAATTTTAAACCTACAGGATGTGTTTAATAAGGAGCAAACACCAACACATTTTTTATACTGCCTCTTTCCCCTGTAGACTCTCCCATAGTTAAAAATGGGGAAACTCACAATACAACCTTCAAATAAGACATTTTTCAATGATGATAGAAAAGTTAAGTCACAAGACACGGAGCCAGAGATTTCATTCGCTCTCACAGGCATGGAGCTACTGTTTACTCACATAAAAGCAAAATGACAAAAGATGAGCCAACTTGTAAGCAACTGTTCCTAGCTGGGAATAACTGAAAAGGTTGACAGCTTTCTACTTAAAAGGGACTGGGGAGAGAGGAAAAAGCTGTTTGTTGTTTACCCTTTTATGGCCAAAAAATGGGCCTGATCTGCAGATTAAACTGTTCTCCCCATCAGCTGCATTTGAACCAACTCTTTTAAGCCTGCAGAACAGAAAGAAGTGAAATGCCAGCTAACTTTGTCACACGCCCTAACAGATGTTGAAGTTCACACTCAAACACACAGGGTTTCTCTTCCTTCCCCACTTCCTCTTTTAAAGGTCATACTTCATTAGAAACCATTCCGCTAAGTTACAGTTCAGATTCACAAAAGTAACAAGTTTCTCAAGGACAACTGGATTTCACCTTCAAATGCCTCATCCCTTATCTGGGATTCTGCCTCACCACCACTGCCTCCTTTCAAAACATTTTTTGCTTGCCCCAGCTCAAAATAAAGTATTTTTCAGTCATATTTCTATATATAAATAGATATGTCCATGAATATAGTACAGATTTAAAAATCTGTCACTGACACACAACGCAGCTCTCGGGAATTGTTTTTCTTTCTCTTGTCTAACTGTAAAGACCTTTGTAAACAGCAATCCAGCTCCTACTTTCCAAGCTGCATCTTCATATATGGAGTATTTTTAGTGTAGCTTTCTCTTCTGCTGGGGAGCTTTGTCTCATGAGCACTTTAAGAGAGCCAAAGGAGCTTGTTTCAAGCAAAGATGAGCACTCTCCCAGGACACATCTGGCCTGATTCTCCACTCACTCGGAATGATACAATTCCAGAACAAGTTGAATTTCCTTGTTCAGACTTTCTTATTATTCCCCAGTATTCTCCTCTCCACTAAAAAAAAAAAAAGTATTCTCTCGAAGGCAATAGATATACATAACATGGCTTCCACATTTCTGTGTGCAAGCTCAGAACTCCCCTGGGTGTTAGGAAACAAACACCCGCATTTAGGTATTTGTGAGATGCTTTCTGAGAACCAGTATACGAGGAACAGAAAACGCATCTATCCGAGGTAACCCAGATCTTAATACACACAATGACCAATGTGCTACAATTTACTGCAAGTATTTCTTACAGAGCCTGGAGTTCCAGGCTCCAGCTTACGAGCATGTAAAATCTCACCCATACAGGCCAGCTTCCAGTGTAGGTAGCAGCAAACCTCTGCACAAGAAAACCCCATACGTGCCCAAGTACACAAATATACAGCTAATCCTGGGAATTAAGCCCAGCACTGTACCTATACCAATGCATAAAGTCACAGTAATTGTACTAAAACAATGTAGTCTACTTTGGAACTCACGGGAAGCTGACAGGACTGCAGGCCGCTCCTGCGAGAACGCAGGCACACAGGGTCGCTGTGATCTACATCTGATGTGATATGATACGCCAAATAGTCTGAGAAACGGCTTCATCACCCTCTAAACCATAAACTGCAGACATCAAAATCGGCCAGGTTCTGTAACAACAGAAAACTCTTCAGAACCATTGCTCTTTATGCAACAGGAGAGATTCTGTGTTCCTGGTTATGGGGAAAGCACGACCTAGGTGATCCTCACCCTCCCCTCGACATCCACTCCCAAAAAAGAGGAAAAATCAGCTGGAAGTTGAGAGGAAAACAAACACATCTGCTCTTGTGGTCTGAACACTGGGAACTGTTGCTCAAACCAACCCCAACAATCAAGGTTGTCCATGAGAAGCAGACATATTTTATGTTCAACATCCTGATGTTTAATAGAAGAAAACACTATAATCCTCTCTGTAATTTTATCAACTGTGGTCGGAGCCAGAAGGTGAATATTGGCAGAAAAAAATATCATCAGGAGGCTCTGATACCTGTCTAAAGGGTGTGCTCAAATTCCTGTGCAGCTCATTCAGCACAGTTGAAATATTTAAAGCATTGGAGGGGATCTGACATAAGTTTGGACACTTTCTTTTAAGCTTTCATTAAATAATGATATATTACAAAGAGAAATTTCTGTGGAAGATGGATTCTCGTACCAGTTATAATCATCACCAGAGAGTTCAATCAAATTAATGTAAAATACTATTGGAAATATTAGATGTAACATTTACATGCTTATAACACATGTAGAGTTTTGGCAGTTTTGAGCAAATGTTGATGTTGAATTACTGAAAGAAGAGCAGGATTCACTCAAGTAGTTTAGGAGAACTAGGCACCCAGTTTGCAGGATCTTTGGAAAATCCCAGACCAAATAAATCATCTTCTGGAGGACTTGTCATGAGCTATCAGAAAACAGCTATTTTATTCCGTTTTCCTTGTTACAATGCTTTTTGAAACATTGTGACTATCAGGAAAGACAGGCTAAGTTAATGTTACTGTGTGTACCACGGACAGTTCTGAAAAGAATAAAAGGGGTTTTTTTAAATACAAGACAAAAGAATTACAACACTGGCTACAGCATGCAACGATAATGGAAATATTCTGGCTATTGCTCTCAGAGAAACTGGTGGCCACAGTCAAAAGAAATGAGGCAACCCTCTGAAGGACTCAAATTATTTCAAGTGACATTGTCAAAATCCAACCATGAGCTGCCCAGACCTTAGAAACACTGAGGTTTTTTTGGTGGTGGTGATTTTATTTTAATTAATCAAAAGGAATTCTTTTTTACAGTTTTCCTGGTTGACTTTTCAATAGTAGAAGTCTGATTGCTCTGGAAACTTAATTTTTCACTAGATGGTTGAAAGACGTAATGCTTAGGCTGAAAAATCCAGAGATGTTGACTATGTGTTGCCATAACGCTTCTATTTTTTCCCTTCTCTAAGATGCAAGTGCTCTTCAGTCTTCCTCATCGCAGGAGGTTAACAGAACTGCTATCACACACCAACAACCTGCTGAAATGTCATCAAAAAACCGCTCAGCTCACAGGAAGAGAGGTGGGAGAAGGCACAGGCAACACCAGAGCACCCATCTGAGTTCCAGCCAACGGTCCCCTTAACCCAGTGTGATGTTCTCCTCGGTGGCTTGCAACAGAGGACCACTGAAGATGACAAGGAGAGGATGAGTATGAACCGGCTCAGCTCCTCCAAAGGCGTTGGGAAATCTACATTTAACTTTTTTTCCCCTCCACAAAAAAAAAAAAAAAAACACCAAAACAAAAAAAAACCCCAAACAAAACCAAACCCTAACAACTATTCCACAAAGCTCTGTAAAGAGCCATCTGCCAAGGTCCCGTCTACACCGACACACCAGTGATGAAGAGAATGGTCTGCAAAGTGCTAGTCCTTAATCAGCAACTTACCCATTTGGGAGGTAAAATCATGGAAAATAAGCAAGGAAAAGAGGGAAGCTCACTTCTGCAGCGCACTGAGCAGCAGGTCTGTGTGTAAATAAAGGGTCTGGCTGCTTTTTTTTTTTCCTGAAAATTCTGAAAACTCTGACACAGACTGGTCAGCACGATTGACACCACTTTGTCCTCCTGGCAGGAAGAGGTGCCTGCCTAGCTCATAAAGCCCCACTATTCTCCAATGGGAAAAGGCAGCCAATTACCCAGAACAAATTGTGACTGTAACAGTGAAGATCATTTTATTATTGCCTGGAGGGTTTTTGAAGCTCTCCCTATGAAATTGTCTCGTAAATAATTCAATGAAAGTGATTTACTTTGGTGGAGAACTTAGAAGGGAAAGCCTTTCAAAAGAGCATTCTGTCAAAAGTTATTTAAATTAATTTAATTTTAGACTCCAAACAAATCGACTTAGGTCAAATTTCAATATCAATTAACAAAGGCTGGTAATTTCTTTGTGTGTTAAGTTAAATGGCTCAAAAGGAGCTAACAACACGGTTATGTTCACTCTATTCCTGCCCATAAATACTGCAACTAAGAAGCAGCAGCCTCTGATCATAAGCCATGAAGAACTTGCAAGGACTTGAAACCGGCTGCTTTAAAGCTCCGCAGCATCTCTCGTGCACCACCTGTGATGCGTCCTACGCTGAATATCCCTGTTACTCTTTGGTGCCACTCAGAGATAACAGAACAAACCTGTGTTTACGGAACAGATATTCACCCCCAGGACAAACAGAAGCAGCTTTTCACTTGAAACGCAGCAACCCCCCTGGACACATCACAGCCCTCCTCCACTCCGAAAGAGCCACCGATAATTTAAAGAAATCAATAAACCTATCTCTCCAGCCTTCAAATAATTGTGGTGTAACCGTCCACAACAGACAAAGGAAAAAAGCCAAAGTGAATGTTGCTGCATTTAATAAGGAAAATCAGCACAAAAGAAGGGCAACCAGTCCCACATCTGATCATTTCTTGCCACTTTTGGCAAGCGTAACTAGAATTTATTCTTATGCTTACTGTATTTTGCCTAGGGAGAATTTGACCTGGAAAGAAAGTTAAAGCGACGACAACAGAAACGGAAAATGCCTTCATAAATACAACTTATAGTGGTTACCTGACTGGATTCTTCCCTACCCTTTCTTTCATCTTAGTTGTGCAGCTACATTTTACAGAACACAAATATTTGCAAACAGCTCTGGCCCATCTTTTGAAGCCCTCTCAAACCGCTGCAGAATTATCGTGCGATATCAAACGCACCAGGTGTTGCAGTATGCGGTCCTCTAAATCAAAACCAAGTACAGAGAAGCACATTTTCAGGGACCACAAGCTGTCTTTCATGAACTGCCAATCCATCCTCAACTGCTGGGGGCTCGAGAGCCTGGGAGTATGGTTATTACAGGACCCTAATGAGAGAATCTGATTTTCAGAAACGCAGATTTTTCAGAGGCAGCACGAATTTATAGGGAATTGGACTTTACTACTAATTCACATGTAGGAAAAGGCTTTTTCTTTAAATCTCTCATAGGGTTTGATAGAAAAAAAGAGCAGTAAAGCAACAGTAATGCTGCGTCAACTGCCTTTTGGAGTTACTGGTTCCCAGTGGTGAAGGCAGCTGGTGGGAGGTTCTATCAATTCAATTTGCAAACTGAGCTTTCCTTTCCCTCCCTCTCCTTTTTGTTTTATACCAGGTTTTATTGGCGAACCAAGTACGCTTAAATCACGGTAGCTACGATTAAATGCACGGTAAGAAGGTTTAGTGTGTTTTGAGGTTGAGTACAGAGGAGGAACGAATGCAAACTAGAGTAGTTCAATACAGCGCTGATGCAGCGTGCTAGAGGTGGACGGTTGGGCCACCTGCAAAGTGAGAAGAGCAAACAATTATACACAAGTTAATTTACAGGCATAGTGGCTCTTCTCCTCCTCCCACCACTTCCTTTCATCAGGGCTGCACAAAAGAGGCTGTGAGTGACCTACCTCTATTTCTGTGTGAGGGAATGGCCCAGGAGAGGGTTTCTTCAGCCGTTTACAGCATGGGCACTCTTCATCTCCACCTTAGACACAAGAGGCAGAAAACCTTGGCAGAGAAGTGCTAGGAAGCAACTAAAAAAAGAACCATGGCTGGAGAAATGAATGTTTGAGTCTGACCTGACTCAGACCAAACAGGAATATTAATCTAGTCCATGCCCCAAGCGACAACCCTAACTCCCAATCTTTTACAGCCCTGATGAGCGCTCCTCCACCAGTTCTGCTGCAACCTGAGCTCAAAATGTCCATCTTGGAACATTTTTTTTGCTCCATTCCTGTAGAACAGTTCTGATTTAGTGCATTAACAGGGATAAATAGCAATTAACTTAGCCACTCCTGACTCGGTTAAATTACCACCAAGCCATGGTATAACATAGTTCCATCTCTGGTTCTACCTTTTTTCTCCATGCCACTGTTCATTTTCGGTGACTATCTACTGTAGGGATGGAATTAGGGCAATCCTTTCTAAAGCCGTGCACAACAGGAAAACAAGTGTCAGGTAACCTGCATTTCACAGGGATTTGAACTCTACTTCTAAAGGCCAAATCTCTAATACAGTTTTTAATAACAGTGAAACTTTGGCATGGCAGTTTAGAAAATAAAGCTATTCTCCTAATCCCAATCATCAGATGGGATTACATGATGAACATTACATATTTTAATACGGCAGTAATAACAAAAGTGGAACTTTTTATAGAAAGATTTTCAAGCTCTTATCAAATATATATGCTTTAGCATTTATACCCAAAGTCGCAAATCCCTATTTTATGCAACTTCCAATTACTCCTCTAAAATAGTACTTATTAATTTAAAAGCAGTGATACTTATCAACATTGATGCAACCAGATGGCTACTGGCTTTGTCATCTGTAGCAACAGATTAACTCTTTCCGAGTTTCTCACCACCGAACATCTGGGATGTTTTCTAGCCACACTACACGTCGCAGAACTCATTCTCACACGCTAGTGAAAAAAGGATGAGATGCTCAGGTAACACAAAATGGAATATAATAACGAGGCGGCTGCAGAGATTCTAAAACAAACCTCTTTAGAAGAGTTTTTGGCAGAACTCAAGAGAAGAAAAGGAAGTGATTAAGCAAGTGGAAGAATAAACAATGTTAAATTCTGCCTAAAAAACAGACTTTGAGAGGCAGCATTCGTATTATCAGGAACAGGCTGGTCGGGGGAAAGTTTATTTTTTATGTATCCCATATCAACTCTCAAACAACCTTTTCAGGACAACCGGGAGGAAAATGTTCTCTTTGTTTCTATAACGCACAGCAAAAACTTATGCTCAGATCTTGGCCTAGAAGTGATGACCACAGAAAGAAGCTATCAAAGGGAAAGGAATCCAAAATACAGAAAATCTGAATTTTCAGCAGAAACTATGTTTAATAGTAGGTTATGAAGACAAAAAGGGCCAGCTGTGCAAGGAACTTTCGCAGCTCTGCTGAAAAAAACAACCTGAAAAATACTGTTACTACATTTAAGGAAAGGGATTAGAAAAACCCCGTAACTGCTGATTAAGGCAAGAACTGGAATGCAGATCTATGCTCTTTTCCCTGATGTGAGGTGAACTTTTTAACATTCTGAAAAGATTTCCAGACAAAAATCTACTCCAAGGGGGATTTAAATCAAAAGGAGGAAACAATTGCTTGTTATGCTTATGCTCAGAAGCCTTAAAGACCAAATGGAAGCTGCTGAAAGAGCTCTAAAACAACGGAGGAGATCACATCCTGTTTTCAGAAGTAGCGTTTTAAACCTGAGCCTCACAGGACAGAAATCTACAGTGATTATGAAAAGTCCATAACGTGAAAAATCAGGGAATTTTCAAACTGCATTTTTCTCCTTTGAAGGTCTTCTACGACTCTCTCAAGTTTTCCTTCTAAAAAGAAAATAAAATAGATAGTAGCAGAATTCTGATAAACAAAGATTTACACATGAAAATCCTCTGGGAGGCAGGTTACATGGGCGGTAACAGCTAGAGCACCCGGAAAAATGAAGTAACGATTCCACTGCTCTGTCCCTTAACTCAAGGATTTGTACAGAAGTAAAAATACAGTTGTTGTCTAAGTCCTGGTTACTGCTTTAGGCTGTGTACTGTGTAAATGAACTAAACCATCTCTGCAGACGCTGCTGCAGGAACTGCAGTATTTCATCTTCTACTGTGGCTTCTACAGCTCCATATGTAAATAGGAAACTGAGAAAATTCTTGGCCATTGAAATAAAGTTCTGTGCAATTCTTATGGAAAACAGGACCTCAAAAACTGTCCTTTTCTATCCCTAAATAAACATAAGCCAAAACAGTGATATCAGTGAGAGAATGTGAAGCATTTCGCTTCAGCTGGAAGAAAAGAGGAATGTCCCTATCTTCCTAGACTTCTGGGAATATGATCCCTCAAAGAAGGACTTTTACCATGGAATATGGTAAGATTATTCCCATATTAAGAGAATTAAGGAAGAAATGTATGGAGAGAGTGGAAGTTCTTCAACATAATGAAAAAATAAAGTACCTTCCCCCCCTATCTTGCCCTGACTGTTAAAGAAATCACCGTGATTTGAGACTGTGCTGTCAGCAAACAAACAAAGGTTGTTGTAGAGCGTGCAAAGAATGCTAATTTCGTTCGGTGGAAAAATAAAAATAAATAGATATAAATGAGCCTGTAGATTAAAAGAAAATCCTGTCTGAAAGGCTTATTAAGAGTAATTTGTTATGTTTTCCTCCTAATTACTGGAATTAATAGTAATAATATATCCTACACTCCCAAGATTAATGGAAGATGTTTCCTTTCTTGCCGTACACTTTTTCAGTGGGAAGCAGTTACTCAAAGCCCCATTTTAAGAATTTGGTTCATTAAGGAAGCTTCAAATAGCTACAAAAAGAATCAAGTGTTAAACGTTTATATATAGAAATAATCCGTCTCCTGTTTGGTTAAACACAGGAGTACGATCATAGTAGAACCAAGAAATTTCTTGCATGTTCGAAATACTCGAAGGTGACAATGCCTGTCAGTGGAGGAAGCGCAGCCCTGGCCCCATCCCGGAGGTGGTCTCATGGTGGATGAGATCCCTGCAGCCTGTAGAGAACCACTGGAGTGGGAACCAAACGCTTATTCCTGTGTTTGCCCCATTTCCCAGCAGTATCCCTTGGAACACCATTGAACCATACAAATGCAATACCATCACTCTTTGTTTTCCACCTTTTTGCCATCACAGCAGCAAAAATCCCGACCTCCTCTGCAGATTGTCAAAGATATTTGTGGGGGAAAAAAAAAAATGGGGGGGGGGGGGGGGATTAAGATATCTTACTTAAAATAAATAAAAAATCCGTTAGTTATGTAATG
>JAVSBS010022861.1:10208-27402 GCA_033124195.1 Coracias cyanogaster | reverse complement strand
CCCCCCCCCCCCCCCCCCCCCGCCGCCCCCCCCGCCCCCCCTAAGATCTCTTACTTCAAATAAATAAAACATCCGTTAGTTATGTCATGTCCTTAAAATAAATGTTACAGCAACGGTAATTGTGTAATTAAATTAGCAGGCTTTTCCATCTCCTTGATTCATTAATCTAAGAACTTGTTGCAGAAAATATGGAATTAATAAGTAACTGGCTTATAAAACAGATTTTTTTGTAATTTATTTGCCAGTTCGTTAAAGAGAAAACAAACAGAAATAAGAAAAGCAGCACAGGGAGCAACGGGGGGTTTTCTGTCTGCAGAGGCAATTTTACACCAAGTGATGGATGACTTTTCAACTGGTGGCTTCTTTGCCATAAACACCAGAGAGTATGTACTAAAGAGCAAACTATGTTTGCGTTGTTGTTGGGGCCAGTTATGTCACATTAACTCTCTACCCACTCTCCCAGCAGCTCCAACTTAGAAGGGAAAGGCCATCCCTGCAGAGATGAGTGCTCCAGGGCTCACTCCCACCTCTTTGTCCACCGGAGCTTTGCTTTTCTCTCTGACATCCCTGAAAACCCTTAGGATGGCTTTGGGTTTTTTTCACCTCTGAATAGAAATATCACGCAAATCTAAACCTGTCGTTAGAACAGCCTAAGGTTTTGGTGGCTTGTGAGATGGATTGCTCAACACAGGTCTGATTTCAGGTTTGACACCTTGCCCACCCATGTCAACACCATTTGTGGATCTCGTGGGTCCTCCTGTTCTCTGCACTTGGACCCACAGCTTCCATCAGAGCATGGTGCGAAAAGACCGTTTCTGCTTCAAACAAACTGCTCGCGACGGGTCTCCAAGTCCATAAACGCAGCCTGATAAAATACATGCTCTAAACCCTGTCTTACACTCAGTAAGTGCCGATGGAGAGCAAGTTACAAAACCACCCGACAGCAATGCAAGAACCACATGTTAGGTGAAAATCCCTCTGCACTTGTGGTGGTACCACCTCCTCCTTATGTAAACCTCACCTGGGAGCAATGCTGGTGGTCGCTCGATAGTCAAAGCCCACTACAGCAAACACAGCGTGTTTAGTCAGTCGCTGAGGTTTTGAACCCCGATTTCAATTTGGAAGGTGGGAAAGCCTTGTCCAAATGCACCTCTGTCACCTGCAGCTTGTTTTTAAGAGGGAAGTCTCCTAGATCCAGCTGTGCTGGAAGAGGGTGGTTTACTCTCCTGGAAGACTCTTCTCTTCTACAACTCCGAGTACCACCCATATTGCTTCAGGGCGGGGAGAAAGGAGGAAAATCATCTGCTGAAAGCGTTTCCATAACTTGTTTCCCATTTTGCTCCCATTTTGACAGTAACAAATAAATGACAACTCACGAGCAGCTCTGCCAGCAGATTCAGGAACTGCTAAGCTCCGTCAGCAGAGCAGTAACGAGCATTTAGTGTTGAAGGCAGACAGCAGCAACATCTGCCACCTGTACAGACGTTTGTGAAGAGCACATTTATCTACTTGCAGAGTGAGTACAGAGCCAGGCCTTTGCACTCCCTGCCCTCAGAAACCTGCTCCATGGTTTTGCCGCCCTACTCCCACTCTGCATCGCCCTGTGAATCCCCATCCCCCCATTACTCTTCTAATCAGAATAATTCATCAACTTCACCATCCAGCTCCGTGCTGCTAGCAAGTTACGACAGCCCAGGCTAATGAACCATCCATTCTAATCAGAGACACTCAATGTTTCCTTTTCATTAATTGTGTAAATAGTAAAAAATAGCCCTTTGCCGTATGCCAGGAATCTGCTTGTGTTATCAAGGCAACCTCCAAATGCTCTCCTCTGACAAGCTGGGCATCACAATGGATTAAAACACATGCGGGGACCAAGGTACTCTCTTCCTCTTAAAAATCAGAGGTCTACTTTACATGCACTGTGGGTCCGACAGAGATAATCAGAGCGGCAGGGTGACCACCCTCGTTAAACCAAACAGATGAGAAACACTAATGTTTAGGAGCCAAGGGAAATGCTTTGTTTCTTTCTGGATCTTGCTCGTTTGGGCAAGATGCGGTTCTGCACGTGCTCTCCTTTCATGGATCTCAGCAGGAAGGCAGCCGTACACGCTCTGCGCTGCCGCATGAGCCCTCCAGTGTCCAGGCTCCAGCAGAATCAACAGCACAACAGCCACCCCACGCCGATTCAGCTCCTCAAGATAATTTACACTAGCCCAGGGAAGCAGCACGGTTCTGCTAGCTAGGAACTACCTAGTCTGCAACACGGATTAATCAGGGAGAGGGATTCAAGAGTGTCTTAGCGCTGATTCTTAGGCTGGGTTCGAGGCTGGGTCAAAAGCTGCCTTTTCATGCCAGGCTACTGACAAACTGGGTCAAAACCTCACTCTGCCAGCTGAAAAACTTCAAAAGCCTTTTGAGGGCCTCGGGGAGTCTTGAAAAAACCTCCCCAAAGCTTACAAGGGCTGCTAAAGGAAGGGCCACCATCCACTTGGGATTAACAAATAGGCCACTAGTTCGATCACCATAGGTTTTAATTAATTCCTATGGAAAAAAGAAAATGCAAAAACAATTCAACAAAACATCTTAAACCACTTCTTCAGGGGAGGGTAAGTTCTCTGCTGGCTGAGTCACTGGCCCAGGTTGCCCAGGGAAGCTGTGGATGCTCCATTCCTGGAGGTGTTCAAGGCCTGGTTGGACGGGGCCTTGAGCAACCTGCTCTAGTGGGAGGTGTCCCTGCCATGGCAGGGGTTGGAACCAGTTGGTCTTTAATGTCCCTCCTGACCTAAACCTTTCTATGATCTCACTTATATTCCCATTTGACACAGAGAGAAAAGAAAACCTGAAACTACAACTAAAACCCAACATCTGTTTTGAGGGAAACCACAGCCTAGAGGTCTCACACTGGACAGGCTGTTATGGCAACATACCCAAAGGCCGCTTTGGAAATCTAATTAAACCTGGTAAGAGTTCACAACACTGAAGTTCTAATTAATAAAGACAGTCCCACTCTGAAGAGATATACAGTAATACAGCAGTAAAACAATAGGGCTAGATCCTCCAGCATTACACCCAAGAAAAGTCAGTGTAATTCCACAGAAGTACAAGTAAAATTGGTGTAAAGCCAAGAGGAGGGTGTCAGGATTTTCCATTAATGAAAACATTGCTATTTCCACATAATGGTCTTAAAAAATAACTGTTTCTAGCCGCATTTTAAAGAGATACGGCAGACTTCAGGAAAACCTTGCTCCCTGGATCGCTGCCACAATGCACACTGTATCAGGAAATCAGCTGAAATATTAATACAGCAGTTTATCCTGGACATTTGTACGGACACTGAGCTCCAGCCGTCTTCCCGGCTGTTAGTGCCAAGTTCAACTCTGTGCTGGCTCCCTGGAGAGTCTTTGCTAAGCAGAAATGAGAAGGAAAAAAAAAAAATATCCACAAAGAAAAATTGCTGCTTTGAAGGAAAGAGGGAGAGACAAAGGGTTGCAAGAAGTATATAAAGATCTAAAGGACCTTCTCTTTCCATGGCTGTCTTCATAGCTAAAGAGGTCACAGCAATGAAAAAAACCTCTGGCCAGCAAGGTGTTTCATCTGTGGGCAACATCCGAGCCTTACCCATCCCTTCCACTGCTCATAGCAGGAAGAAGATTCTCCTCAGCAATTCTGCACCCTAACCTTGCCCAGCAGAAAGAAACACTGTCCTTTATTTCTATTTCTGGACCGGCTTTCAGGTTGACCAACACACTGGAAGTTGCAAGGTGCAAACAGCTTTTCCCAACACTACCATTTCCATCTCTCTATCTAGGCTAACCAGGTTAAAAGATGATCTTCAAGTCACAGACTATATATTTTCTGCCCAGGAAATCTAGCAAGCAGGGTCTGTAAATGCTGCTATTGCCGTCTCTACTGCTGCAGGGCTTTGTCTCATTGCACTAGATTGGTTTCCTCCTGCGAGGAGGATGCTCAGGTGTCACCAGTGGGAATTTTTTCACCTTTTACTGGCTTCCCTCTGTCAAATACACACAAATACACAAACAGTTTCAACACACCGCCTAGAAGCTTGTGGCAGTAGTCAGCAGTGCTTTAAATACATGAACCAACCCAAAACAATTCACCCTGACAACGTGAAAAATAAAAATCTCCATGAAGTTCTGTAGTGAATAACAAAAATAACAAAATTTTAAAGACCCTGTGAGATCACTATGATTCGCTTCCTCACAATATGGAGCCGTTGTTTTCCCCGCCCCGCTTTCATTTGTAAAATACCAGGAGAGCTTTGGATGAATTCAAGCTACCCAGGAGTGCAAAATCCACACAGAATAATTGCCTCTCAAAGCACAGAAAAGTAAATTTATGGTAAAGGCATTAGATTAGAAATCCAGAAGTGTTTTAATTTTACAGGACTGAAACAAACTCTGTTCTGATCTTAGGGCAAGTCAACAACTGAGTTTATTTCATCCTTTGCAAACCTGGATAATCTCTTTCTCCCCACTCCCATCTACACAGGCTGGAAAGGTTCAGGGCATGGGAGCCTCTTGTACATTTTGGTTTCAACCAAGCTTCATTTCCTTCGTGCTGGTTGCTTCAGTGCTTTCCTACGTAGCATGAAAATTAAACAGAAATTCCCCATTCTAAATGGTTAACAGAAGAAGTAAGCAACCAAACATAATCGGGCTGCAAGCTTTGACTAGCTACAGCTTCTGTGAGTTAATAGAGCTAACGTAGATCCTGCAGTTGTACATCTAAAAAGACAAAACGGCGGCGGGGGTGGCAGGGACAGTCACTGAATGACATTAAAAAGACAAGAAAAAGATTAAAAGAACTTTTTGGTCACTGCTGATTTAAAAAAGAGGCTATGAAGCATGAATAATAAACGTTCTGATGCTTGACTGCAGTTTTCTTTAGGGAAACATGAACATCCTTTATAAACCAAAGAGATTACATTAAAAAAATACTTGACACTTCTCTATTTGTTCTCAAATCTGGAACAATTTACAGGACAACAACATACTTGATCATTCAGGTCCAAAGAAAAGACACAGGAAGATGTTACACCTGAAACACGAGAATCCTCATTTGGCTGGGCATCAGTGAATGCAAATACTGAATAATATTACAATCAATTTTGTTAAATCACTGTGAGCCAAATTCAGTCTTAGGACATTGCCAGTAAAATCAATGAGATTATGTAAAGCGTTATTAAACTAAAACAAATAAAAAACCCCACAGCACCAAAGTGCCCTCACACAACTGCTACAATAACGTGCTTTGGGTTGGTTTTTTAAATGTGTGCAACTGATTTTTTATCTTATAAACACTGCACTTTCACTACCTATTTCACCTTCGACTTATCGCTTGTCTGAAGCGACTGAGTCTGGCACTTGCCGGGTTTATTAGAGCAGCATGGCAGCCAACAGCAACACTCCGTTTGTCTTTCCCTGTCACATCCAGGACCTGAGTGGATTCGCTGACCCTAACTCCAGCTCACCAACGAGGATGATGTGTTATTATCTAGAGGCCCAGGAGAAAATACAACCAAAAACCAGAAAGAATGGGCGACCTGCATCGTCGGAGTAAAAATACACAGGAGCAGCACAGCAGTTCATAATAGCAAGGAAAACATCAAAAGAAATACCATCCTTTGCTGAACAGGAGGCATCCCATGTAATTATTAATGCAAAGAATGAACATTATTACCATAATGTAACTCAAGGTGCATCTGAACAGGCCCCCCTGAGGGAAACAACTTGATGTATGTTTACAATCAAGCGTACCAGGGAAACAAAAGGACACTCCAGCTAAAGAGACATATTTATCTGTGCAGTATTTAAAAATGGCAAAGATAAAGAGCGACTTCCAGATAAATCATCATCTTTCTAGGAATACAGTCTTCGCTCTCAATAACAGATCAATTTATGTTAAGGTTGCACCTACAAAGGCTACACAGACTAATAAATAATTAATAGATGTTACAGATGAGAGTAGAGCTTTAAAAGCACATCAACAAAAATTATGTGGTTACAACCACCCCACAGCTCCGCAGCATGTTCAATCATTTGCTAAGGTATTTATCAGTTATTGATCTTTTCAAATATTGTCAGTAGGCTCAAGTTAAGAGGTTGAGAAAGTCCCAGATCTTGTTAGAGATTAGAACAGAACCGTGAAGCAGAAATAATGGGCCTCCCATTAGGAAATAAAGCTCAACTCTTGCAACAGACTTCCCGTCGCTGCTGCAAACCTGCTCCAGCCACTTCTTCCTTCAAAATCCCTTACAGATGAAAAGGTTTGGGTTTTTTTTAAATATATAATATTGAGCATTCTTCTGCATTCTGTTCAGGCTGCAATGACTGTACTCTGCCAGTGTCAAAACATGCCAGCGTATTATCATATACCTGAAAAATCAAGTCATAAGAATCTTAGTCAAGTGAATTGGTGAAAAACAAGCTAGAAAGTTGAAGTGATTTGTTTTGACAGTTCTTCCACCTAAAACTTTATTTAAGCCTCCATCTTCCCGGGAAACGTTTCAATTCGAACAAACAGGTGTTTGGCAAAGAAAAACCATCCATGCCCCAAATGTTTGCACTGCCACGGCAGCGTGTAAAACCAGACCGAGCTCTCGGCAAGCTCTCGAAGATGTCACTGATGCAGCACGTCTGGCACGAACCCGGGGGCCAGCACTGACCTGACGGGCTTTGTTCAGCACGCTGCTGCTCTTCCTTCAACACTCCAGCACCTCAGCCTCTCTAGTCTCCAGCAGACGTTCACACTTTGCTCTCCTGGAAAGCGGGCACTCACAGCCACCTCAGCATAAGCAAATACATGGTTGTATCGCGCGCTCTTTGGAGAGTTTTTGGCAGAAAACTGCCTGTTGGCTCACTCTCTATGAAGTGCTTGGTCAGAAAACACTGAATACAGTGCACGGATCCAGACTAGCACAGTTACCTGACTGCTTGTATCAGGTCTGCCTAAAGAAAAGGGTTTTCTTTAGAATGAGGTGAGGGCTTTGTTAGTTTAAGTCTGTTAATAAAGTTCATTAGTTAGAAAGAAGCATTTACGAGGGTGAGGGGAAAGGCCAGAAGTGCTCTCTAGGCTGAAGGAAGCCTGTAGGCACCATGAGTGTTAAAACATATTAAACAGTGCGAGCCCAAAAGCCCTCTGGAGTTTTCTTTGAGTGTATTACTTTTAAATTAGAGATGGGAAATGTTCCCTGTTGAAGCTGGACAGAAAACAGCTGTGCTCATTAAAAGAGGAGGAACTGCTAAGTAGTTATATAATCAACACTATGTAATTAACAGAGAATTATAATAGTAGATCTAACGCTGAGCTGAAGTTGTGTGCTGTGCAGAATGCCAACAGCTTTGCAGTCGGCTGCCCTTTACACGGCTCCCCTTGCCCAGGCTGCAGATCCAAATGCTGCCGTGTTCCTCAGGCTCACACTGCAAGCGAGACAAGGCTTCTCCAGGCCAGCTTGGTAAGAAGAGTTTGCTCAGAAGGATCAGCCAGTCCAGTATTTTCTTACTGCCAAGAGGAAAATGTCTCTGCTGTTGTGTAACAGGAGCATCAGATAGTCAACAAAAGCTTCCACGGAGCAGAAGGTGGAGAAACGCATCCAAGAATTCTTGGAGCCTTCCCCCGGAGAATTTTCATGTGCTCTTGGCCATTGCAAAAGCATGCTGGGCAGAGAGCAGTACTGAAGCAGTCCCGTATTGAGAGCTGTGGAGATTCTATCCACAAGAAAAATTCTATATGCGGCACCTGATCAGTCTTGTAGATATGAAGATGTCCCCAGCTGCCAGTATTTACTTGCAGGACCCTCTCTGGGGAGATCACATGGGCTGTTTGTCGATGCCATCACTGGCTACATGAAATATGGGCAGCGCGGCAAGCCAACAAACCCAGGAAAGACAGAATATCTGTCCTGGCTAGGGCCAGCAGGAGTGGCAGAAGAGATCTGAACGTAAGGACAGAGCTCTGAGGGAACGGTACAGAGGCAAACAGCACTAGCACACAACATGAGAGACGACGATCCAGCTTCTTGTGCCATCAGGGAGCTTGAACAAAGCTCTTTCAGAGATACTCCTGTGGCATAGCTTCCACTGATTTTAGTGAGAATTACATACACAAGCAGTTAAGAAAATCCCCGCCTTAGCCCCTCTACACCCATTTCTAATTACAGATAGAAATCAACCGCTCCTTCCTAAACCACAGCCACGGCACCTCTGACAAAGGAGCGTGAGAGCTCCAGTACCAGAGCAGTGCTGAGAGCCAGCCCCGCACGCACAGGGACCAACAGCCCGGTGTCACTGTGGCTCAGGCTGCTGCGCTGCGCTAGCCGGAGGGCACCTCATGCAAATTCAGTCCTTGGTGCCAGCAGTTTAGAGCAGGCAGGCTTTGTTGTGCCATCATGGTTCAGTGGAAACCTTCAAAACTGAGGAGGAGAAGTTGTTAGTAACTCTAAACTACACACGACGCTCTGCCATCGACCCCGTCCAGCTGGCCCACAGGACAGGATCTTCCTACTGGGGCAAGCGTGCACTGAAACACCAGGGATCCAAAATGCCCTAAGGATCCACGATGGCTACAAGGCTGCAGATCTGCCCTGCGAGGGCTGAGACTTCTCAGAAAGGGTTGTTGTGGAAAGGAGAAATCCTTTACAGCATTTGTCTTCCACCAGCAGCACCGAGTTCAAGCTTTCTGGGATTCAGCTCTACTGTTTTATCCTTCATCCCAGCCTGTCTGCTGCCAAGAAGAGCAGGAGATAACACTGATTGCAGTTGACGGAAACAAAAGGTACAGCTGGGAGTCTTCCACAAACTGCTAACATTGGAAGTGATCATCAGTAACAAACAAAGCTACTACTGAATCACCACAAACTGCTTTTGAGCCACCTACTAGAGAATATATACAGATATATAAATAAACAAACCAGCTCGCTCCCTCCTCCATTATCCACAAGCGGACTGACAAGCACATTCCTTACCCCATGCCTGGATTTGGCACTCCATGGGATATAAACCTGCCAAATTCTAAACTGCTCTGGTCACATTCAAATACAAAAGCACGAGAGGCAGCCTCCCAGCGTTTCCTGAAACAGGACTGGGTTTGCTTCAAATTGCCTCTGTACAAAAGAGTTCTGATGGTGGCACATGCATCTTCCACATTGAGCCTTTTGCTTTGTCAAAACTGAGAAGTCAGTTGGGCCAAAAGCTGCGTAATCTGTTGTCCTCCTCCTCCTCCCTTCCCCCAGCGAAATGGGACATTCAGATTTTCAAGGAAAATCATGAACCAGCAAGTAGGTAAACTCTAAAAATATCACCCCGGAGTCCTGATTTCCTGGACGTTTTCTTTAACCACTAGATGACACCACTTCCTTATCTACCAGCCCACTTTCCCAAGGTTTCTGAGCACCTCCACCTCTCCTTGGCACCAGTTGGGAGTTCTGGGTATCAATTCCCAACTTCAACACAGAAATAAAATTATTAACAGACTACAAGAAAAACAGCTCAGCCACATTGCACATTTTTCCTTACATATTTTTTCTTTTACTTTGTGCTGGACTCTTCTCTCCCCTGCCCAGGCAAGCTGTTCCATTTAGACGTTTCGTGCATTTTCAGCTTCCTTGCAGTCCACTGTAAATTCCATAATTACCAAGACATACCAAAGCAGATAAATAAATAAGGGCTAATACTACCTGAGCCTTCCAAACAGCTCGTTAAAAACTCCTGGATGAATCAAGATACACGTTCAGGAGGGATTTACAACAGAAAGTTCAAGGTTCTTATTCTGCAACAGGATGTTGAATCACGGCAGGTCTCAGGGATCTTAATGTGGATCCAGTGAACGGGCTGCCAAAACTATGACTTAGAATTACGGCTGCTTCCTGTTGGTCCATTTTCAGCGATTACTCAACAGCACAAGTCGATGTCGCAGCCACACGCTGCATTAAAAAGGACTTCTTCAACTGCTTTTGGATGGGTTTAATGACCAGGATTGGGCAGACTATTTTAGCTTTCCATATTAAAAGAGCATTGTGTGCTTTATTTTACAATCCAAAACCTCCTTTTTTTCTTTCCCTCAAGGGTTGTGTTTTGGTTTTTTTAATTGCTTCTGGAATGGCACACCGTCATTTAACCCTCTTGTTCAGTCTCATTTTCCACCTTCTCTATTTTCACACACAATTGAACTGACTTAGAGCAAAACAGAATTTATTAAGCTGAAGACGATGTGAGTAATCAACATAATGCACTGTCTGCTAATCCCTGGTTACTCCATTCGTTTTGTACTGTTTATTCGAATTTTGGTCTACATTGTTTAGGGCAGAGAATATGGATTTTTTTCACCGAGAAGACTCATTCAATTGGAAAATGTGTGTGATACTTTGTATGTTGTACGCACAAGTACCAGCACAGCACTTGATAAAAGGACCATCAATCAAATCAGTGCAAGAAGCTTTAATTCTCAGGGCTCGGAAAATTCGCCTTTTAACAGGCTGTACAGAAGCAGCAGCATGAGCTGCTGCATAAATGTACCTAGCAAAACCCTGGTCAGAAGGTTGTGATTATTCATTTCAAGAAGGACGTACAATTCCCAGTCGAGATCTGCCTGTCTTTGCATACGGGTTGGTAGAGTTCACCTGTGCCGCAAACTGTTTGTAAATCAAGACCTCAATCCCAAAGACCCCAAAATGTGATTTACTACGCAGACTTTGATTCATGCCATCCACCTTTCCCACAGCTTCGTTATCCCCAAAACACAAGGAGCATAACATTCTGGGATGCATGGAACCATACTGCAAGGAAAGATCATGGAATGGTTTGAGGTGGAAGGGACCTCAAAGATCATCCAGTTCCAACCCCTGCCATGGCAGGGACACCTCCCACTAGACCAGGTTGCTCCAGGCCCCATCCAGCCTGGCCTTGAACACCTCCAGGGATGGAGCATCCACAGCCAGAATAGCAAAATCTATCCTACAACGCAGTATCAGCTTTAAGAAGCCCGAGTACGGCAAACATGGAACCCCAACCAAAATTCAACACTTGTCCGATTTCCCCATGTCAGGGCATCTACTCTCATTTGAATGGGCAAACATCTGACCTGAATTCTTGCTGATCTGTAGATGCCCAGATATCAAATTATAAACAACAGATTCAATCAACTGGATAATGGACAGAAAATTAAAACCAGCTCTGACTGTAGTATCTGACAGTGCTTTCTGTAACGCAGGGTGGTCAGAGGAAGGAATATTCTATTTATAGGAGGTAAACTAAATGGAAACATTTTTCCCAACATATCCTCATGGAGATATTTAGCCCTTTTTATTTTTCAGTTTAAATAAATTATACTTTTGTTTGTATTTCATTTCACTTTGCTTCATTTCTAGCCTATGTGCCATTACACTTCAATTTACTCCCTGTTCCACGGCATTCATCATTTAAGGGAATCCAGAGTATCATAAGTACTCGGAGAAAATAACTCCACCGATTATTATGCCAAAGCAGACCAAGCATCCACTTTCTGCTCACACTAATGAGCTACAGGAGAGTGTTTCCATCCTCATTTTAGACAGGGAAATTCAAAGGGCATTGTCAGAGTTAACGATGAAATTTGAATGCAAGTTCATTACCCAATGTTACCTTCTATATCCAGATAAGCCACTAATTTTATCTCAGCTAAGGACCTATCACGTGGAAGTAACGATTTTCCCACTTCACAGGCTTCTTCAGCCTTGGCTGGTGCAATGATGAGGGAAACAAACACTTGTATAAATCCGTCTGCTCAATCGACACTGTCTTCTAAACTCACTGCATGAGTTATTCAATAAAATACCAAATAGGGTAAACTATTACCAAAATCTCGACAAGAGGAAAATTCCATTGGAAAATCTGGTTTGTCACTGCTGAGACAGAAGGAATAATTTTTAGTAATTTTTTTTTGGTACAACTTCCCAGGCTCTCATGGTCTATACACACCAGCACGGTTCCCTTTTCACATCCATCTCTGCTGCAACAGCAGCACCCTTGGGAGGCCCTCAAAAGCCTTTAGTGGTCTGGAGGTTACAGGTGCCCTTTGTAAGCTCTGTTAGACAGATAATCTACTAAGGGATTGTTAAAAACCAGGAAAATTATATACTTGATGTAGAATCTCCAGAAAAGCCAGGAGGGTTTGAGCATTCAGAACCTATTTGAAGTTTCTGCAATTAGAGCCCTGTGGCTATCGGTGCCCTTCAAAAAGCCTGGGTTGCTTCCAGAAGCTGAATAAAATGCAACAAGTTATCTCAACGTTTTTCTATAATCTTCATGACAGATAAAAGCTTTGAAAAGGAATCTAACAGAAGACATGTTTTGCCAATTAAATATTAGCTACATATTTGTAAAGAAAATAAACCACTTAAAGAATTCTCTTCAGGTTCAGCTCTTATCAGCTAAATTGGATCTCGTCTGTGAGAGAGATAAAAATCAACAGTTCCCTATCTTTAATCCATGGTTTAATAAAGCCATTTTTTCCTCACAGGGATAAGCAAACCTGATTGCATTTCTGCACTCTGTTAGGTGTGCAGTTTGGGGTTTGGGTTGTTTTGGTTTGTGTTTGTTTGGGTTGGGTTTTTGGGGTTTTTTTGGGGGAGGTAACTTCACAGCATCTTCCACTCTCCCTTGAGCCAAAGACAACCTTTAACGACCTTGCCACCCAAGGAGCCATAGCTGACCAACAGCATGCTGGCTCTACATAAACACTCCTTGAGCAAAGGCATTAATGCAAGATTTTGTTTCACTTACCAATAACATAAGACCACTTAGTTTCCTGCAAAATAAACAAAGGTCAGCCTGTAGTGTAGAACTTCTCCTGGCTTAGGTCTGCCTATCAGCAGCTTAAGTCTGAGTAAAGTGGTAAGATGCACTCGGCTGGCTCTGTACGCAGGTTGGTATTCACCCGTTCAGCTCCACAAAGCTCTTTGGGCCACTGAGCGATGTTTCCATCTTTGTTTCTTCCCTGAACAACTGCATCATACTCATACAGCCCTCGTGCTACTAGAGGAACTTGAGAGAGATGAAAAGCCTGTGAGACCTGCGGATCCCCAGTGCCTTTCAGGAGAAGGCTCTCAAGTGCTCCCTGAGTTACCCTCGAGCCTCAGGAGCTGTCTGTCCTCCACTTCGCCTCCGCATTTCTAGCAATTTATTAACAGCCTTTGGAATCCAGATAAACAACAATTTTAACCAGTACATACTCACTGTATGAAAGCTTTATTCAATTAATTCCCCCTTGAAGCCATCTTCATGCATTCAACAAGTTTATTTTCTGTATTTCAGTCCCATCTTTCAACTCTCATCAAACCTACTCGCACAACCGACTTAGCAAGTTGCTAATGCACAGATGGAAGCCAAGTTTACATCTCCTTTCTCATACAACTTCCAGCTCCCCCCTCCAGAACGCAATTCAGACTCCAACAGGACAAACTTTGTAAACAACCAAACCAAAAAAAGCTCACAAACACCCCCCACTCCTTCTAGGTAGTAACTTGTCCTCAATTCACAGAAGAACCCACCTAGCTAATGGAGGATTTCTATCGGTATTTATTAGCTTGCTTGCTGGGGCTTCCTTTTTCTCTGCTAACCGTGGTTCTGTCTATTTTTACATGATCCCCACTCTGTCCGATTTGCTAGGTTGTATGTTACACCATGGGACATCGAGACTATCCAAGTGGGAAACTCAGCATTCCCACCACTGGGAATACAATGTCCTGGGGAGTCCGCCCAAAGCCCAGTAAAAGCTGCAGTTTCCTCCTCAACACCTTTGAGGCTTAAATACTGCAGATCAACCCAATGTGTTCTATGATTCACCTCACAGGACGCTAATAATGTCTCATACAGCATTTGCACCCTCACTTCACAAGCTTCTCTCACCCTTTTCAATAGAAAGACCCATTTTTCAGCTACTTTTCAGTTTGGCCTATTGGTCTGTCCTTCCTAACCTTATCTTGTAACATAAGTACTTCTCTAAATGCTTAATAAATCTGTTTGTCCAATAATGGAAAACTAACTTGTTTCTTCTATAGCTCCTGCGCTATGGATTTCTTGGAAAAAAACTCTTGTCACTTTTGACAAATACAATCTCTCTGCTTTGCTATGTAATCCTACTATAGGCCTAGCAATCAAAAAACTAATAGGCCCTTCACAGATTATATCTGAACTGGAATTACTTCTTTATAGCCTACGAACATTTTTCATATTAAAGCAGTGATGTCCATTTCCAAAAAAACCCTGCTTGTCATTTTGTGTGACTTTTACGTGTCTATAACCTGAAGTACAACTGTTTACCTCCCACACCTGAACGTGCAGAGTGAGCAACAGAACATTATTAATACATTTGTGTTTCACTGAAAAAATAAATCTCAGGTTCCAGCCTGAAGCTAAGGACCTGGTAGACTGATGGGTATTTTTCTAGTGCTTCTACTTACTGCAAAATTATAATTTATGACTTTATGGCTACCCATATGGATTACAACAAGAGCTTAAGTGCCCTTGAGGTAAGGGCAAGATGAATGGAGAGACAGGTATGAGGAACTGGATGGATTAGTTGCATAATAAAAGGATACAGACAAGCCCTCCAAACTTTGACTTTTCTCCCCATAGTCACAGGTCTGTATTTGCAAAAATTCATATTTTACCATATGAAAGGTGCTGTGCCACACACAGCTGGCCTTTTTACAATTTCAACCTATTAGCCAAGAGCTGAAGTCTTTTGTTTCTATGCCTAAACTTAATGACAACAATTTTACTTCATTATTAAAGAAAGAGTCCTAACATCAGGGTATTTCAAGTCATTACATGGTTTTTAGTATTGGGGAAAGGCAATTTACCTCTGATTTACCTGACTTCTTTCTTAGTTCAACCTCGGAGACACTGCACCTGTTATACAACATTTAATTTCTTTTTGAACAGATCTGGGGAATGGTTTCCCTTAGGCCCATCACTAGTAGTTCTGTGGAAGAGCTGGAAAGCAAATCTGAATCTCAGGCTACAGTTCACAGCACTAGCTACGAGGCCACTACCAATACTTAAAGCATATGAAACTTCCCCACCTCTAAATGTAATTAATAGTTTGCTTCACTATTCCATCCCTGGTGGGGTGGACTGCAACTCTTAAGACCATTTTACCCTTTAGAACAATTGCTTTTCAAAGCAAAATGTTTAGGTGATTTTTAGCAGCACCAAGGAATACTCCAACTAGCACATCAATAATCTGTTATACTTTCAACCCTTGTAACTCAGGAGGATGCCCATTCAAAACAGCTCAAACAGACCCTAACAAAATTTGAATTAGTTGGGTTTTTTTTTTTATTGTACTTACTGTGTAAATCAATATCATTCCATTTCCTAAAAGATGCTGGCTACGTCATTTTAATATTAGAAATGGACTAAATTATTGATCCAAGTTACATACGCCTACATGGATTTAACATTCACCTGCACCATCAGACTTTAAGGTTCAAGAAACCAATTCCTTTTTTTTTTTCTGGTTTTCAAACTTAAATTCAACACCTGCAAAATTCCCCTAACCGATGAGCTGTACTGAATATATATTTCAACACTCTAACGTTACACAGAGGGGATGTTTTATTATTGCCAAGGTCAGAGAAGATGAAAAGATTCAGTATTTTATAATGCCATCCATTACTTAACATGAAGAGGATTCTGAATTACAACGGTAAAAAAGCATAATATTTCCTCTACCCAAGATGAAGTCTTAGACCTGATTTCAGGTGTACTGGTGTGCCGGTGCCACACAGACAAGGCTGATGCTGTTCTGGCACCAGCTGCTGAATGTTCACGTTACCACCACACTCTGCTGAGCAAGCCCCAGGGGACTCCACTGGGCGACCCAGGTAAAAGTACAACACAGCTTCCAGCATAGTCACAGTTTAAGCAAAAAGAAAAGCATGAGGAATTAAACCTCTGACCTTTGAATTTCTTGCAAGCATCCCATGACCTCTGACCTTTGATTTTCTCGCAAGCATCCCATAGCCTATCAATATTTTTTATTTGCAATGCAAACCCTTGGCAGGGGAACAACACGAGGCTCACAAACTACTTAAATCTATTTCAAGAGCTCAAATTACAACATGGAAAACCATGCACGGATCACTGTGTGATTAATTCCTACCGCCCAGGAGCTCCTTCGCAAGGCTGAACACGCAAACCCAAACCTCGCAGCCGGCGTGAAACAGCCGAGCTTCCAGTGGGCCTCAGCTCCAGCCAGTGATCTCACTTCGGTGGAAACGTCCATGCAGGAAGTTATGCAATTATTGCATCCATTTCTCCCTCCCAGAGATCATTCATGTCAAAATTCAAGAGGGGTGTAAAATTTCAGCCTGATCACTGCAGTTTCCCCTCAACATCAGAGGCTTATACACTGAGGCACCAGAAAAATGAAGCAGAAATTTATAATCCATTAAAGATTTGAAAGAAGTTACTTACTGAAAAGGAGAAGATTAATATGTAAGTAGTATTTTGAATCATCTTGAAGTCCAGAAAACCCGAACTGAAGGCAAGTACAGGGAATACACAGTTTAAGAGAGACAAACATGCCTGGGCCCAAAGATTTCTGAAAGAAACGGGTTTTTCCAAAAGCTTTGGACAGACGCTCACAGGATCAGGAGCCATTTGCTGGCTCCATCATTAACAGAGTCTGTGGCCAGGGCCAGCTGGATTCACCTGAAACCAAGACGGGCCAAGGAAAGGAAAAAAAGAAAAAAAAAAAAAGTACTTTAAATAGCCACAAAGGATACCATCAACTACACAAACAAGACACAGAGATTTAGGAAGTCTTTCAGAAAACAATGTTTTAGAAAAAACCCCTAGGACAATGAAGTACTTTTCTAACTGGTAAACGTCAGGGGTTTACATAATATAAAATAAGAAATAAATTCCTAACAAAGCAATTAACAAACAAGGATAGAAACAAGCTCGGAGTTTAGTGGCTGAAAACCTGAGCAATGTTTTTCCAGCTGGGCTGTTTACTGCAATTACTTCAACATACATCATCATCTTTCTAATAATTAACAACACTGTAAAATTATTTCCGAGCTCTCACTGTAATCAAATTCTGATTAACTGAAGACTTTACTGATGCATGTGGTGGGGGGGGGGGGGGGGGGGGGGGGGGGGGGGGGGGGGGGGGGGGGGGGGGGGTG